>JANSTQ010150689.1:0-11774 GCA_026167885.1 Bergia puertoricense
CACCCCAGAAATTAGCCATCCCCCATTTATAAGCCCACCCATATAAAGGAAGAAAGATGTCAAACTGCATCCTTGTTTTCTGGTAACTTAGCAAACTTGTTGTCCTTATTTGTTTCAGTTCTTTATTCATTTTAAATATTTCATTCCCTTGGCAGTTTTTAAACTAAAATTAAAATTAAAATTGTGATTTTTGAAAATACCTTAGTTTATCAAAGGGTTTCTCCTGGCAAAATAAGGAAAAATCCGAAATTTTGTTCCTGTCATTGAGTTCTCAATATTCTCAGTCAGCCACTCGTTAGTTTTGTAGAGGTGCTCATAAGGAATTCAGATTCATTCTTTTATTTTAGAATCGTTACTTGAGTGAAGAGATAAGACGCTGTTGTACTGATCAATTCGTATTATCTGTATTTAAGGAGCATTATAGTATAAAGCAGTCTTATTATACCATAGTGTTAACAGTATTGTATAGTTGATTAAAGTTTAGGTTAATTTTAAGTTTGGGAACATGATGATTTTGTTGTTACCACTCAAATTTCTGTCTGTTGTGATGACATCCATTTATCTTCTCTTCAGCACCAGCAATCCAGCACCATGCAACCACGGCCACCAACTTCTACTCCACTGGGAATGCAGCCACAGTCTACAACCCCAGCACCACAGATCTATAATCCACAACTGCAGCCGTCATCCCAACCCCAGATGCCCCAGATCTACAATCCACCAGCACCTTCCACTTTTGGAGGGACCCCTGGTGCACCTCCTCCCTCAGGCCCTCCTCTCAGTGGTCCACCACCAACTGGCCCCCCACCAACAGGGCCCCCACCAACTGGGCCCCCACCAATAAGTGGTGCATGGACAGATGCACATGCTGTAAGGGGTCGGAAACCACAACAAGTATGTTAATCACTGAAGTATCAACTTGCTTTCATTTCTTGATGCTTCTAAGGAGCAAGATAAATGTTTAACCAACCTAGCACTTGTTACAAGATCTAATTCACAGCTCACTTTTTTCAAAATTTAAGATTTGCTCATTGATGGCCCCATTTTGCCAAGACATTGACTGGCTGAATTATTTTGGGCAGTGTAGTTACATTAACCGAACTTATATTTTTCTGGGTTTTTTAATTTCTTTCTGTTTCTGTAAATTCGAAAATGTAGCAGTAGGTCATTAACCTGTGACATGAGCAAGGTGTCAATAGCCAATCATTTCTCTCCACAGCCCACTACCTACACTCCTCCTGCCCCCATCACTGCTCCCATATTTGGTACCCAAGACCAACAGCATCCCCAGGCTCCCACAGGTATGGCAGTGAGTGACAAATTTAGAAATGATGTAAATGATAAGTTTTGATCCTGTTTTTGCTGTTTACTCATTTGATGCTGTTCATGTATTACTTATTTCCTGAAATATCTGTTTGTGTGTCATAGCACCCAATCAAATGCACATGTTTCATAAGTCTGACAGGGTTCATACGGGTCCTTAAAAACCTTGAAGGTCCTTAAATTTTCGTTTTCAAAATTTAAATACTCAAAAGCCCTTAAAAAACGTGAAAAAATGCCCAAGTCTAGGAAAAGTCCTTAAAATTTATCTTCTTGCTGCCTGACTTTGAAGTTTGTATTTTTTGCTCGACAAAATGTTGCATATGTCAGTTGTGTGCAAGTAAGAATTTCTGTGGAAAGGACATTCAGTTCCTCCAATATATCAATAAATAGACCAAGCTTTGTCTTGCAGTCCCTTATTTAAATGAGAGGCTGCTTTGCTAGATTTTAGGGTGCTTTTTCTTGTATTTGGATGTAAACATGCTTTTATCGTGGGCCCATAAAAATGACTTTATTGTACCGTGAAAAGTCGTCAAAAAATTCTTAAATTTTAGATTGAGATTAGGGGAAAAACCCTGGTCTGGAGAATTCCTGTGTATTTGGCAGGTCAATATATTGACATGTTAGTCCTTGTTATATTAGCTTAGGGGCAATGAAATGCAAAACTTGCTAACTACTGCAGATTATAGTCTGGTTCATAGATGCTTGATTGAGACTCTTATTGAATCATGTGGTGACTGTGTTGGCTGACTGTAGAATTTATTAATGTAGTTGACAAAAAAGATCCTTATGTCTGTGTAAACAAACCCAGTGTGTGTTGACTTTGTAAAGTAGCAATACTCTATCACTCTAATCACATCACCAGAACTGCACAGTTTTAAGACCTCACACAAGGCAATTTTCTTTGCAACTTGCGATGCAACACCGCCTCTCTGCAACTTGCTATTCAACGAAAAGTGGCAAAGCAAGTTGCTGAAAAAGTTGCACAAAACTTCTACATTCTGCAGTAGTTGAAGCCAGCTGCAGCATTAACATGTCTACTGCAACTCCCATAGCTCTACTCTCATGAGCACTGCAAGACAAATTTACAAGAAAAAATACTTCATGTAAGATGGCCTTTAATGCCACTGGCATATCATAACCTCAATAATAGTGATGATGTGATGTTGATGTTGTTGAAACTGATAACCATGTGCTGCTGATAATGATGTGAAGATCATGATGATGACATTTGGTGATGATCAAATGACATTTGGTGATGGTAGTGGTAATATGATGGTGATGATATTTGTTGATAATAATGTTGATGGTAATGATGATGATATTTGTTGATGATAATGGTGATGATGATAACTATGATGTTTAGCAATAGTGATGATGACTTTTGGTGATAGGTGATGATGATATGGCACCAAAATGGTTTTCAGAGCTGTTCTACAAAGCTTCCTCTAGCTGTTTGGATCATTTATTTTAGACACCCAAACAAATCAACCTAACCAAAAATTCACTGAGAATGCTTAGTGAATAAGGAATGTTGATATTTAATACTTGTTTCATTTGTTTCAGTCAGTTCAAAGGCTCACACAACAAAGGTAAACTGTACTTCACAGTTGGTTCATTAATTCTTGTTTCTTTCAGGACTGGCTCCTGTTCCACAGGGACCCCCTGGCTCTGGTGTGTCTCCTATGGTTCCTCAGGGGGGTGCTCCACCAGGGGGGCCACCCAGCTATACCCAACCCCCTCCCCCTGCACAGCAACAGGTATATGACGATTGCATTCACCAAACCATCTTGCCACCACCAGCATATCCACATACCACACCTCCACCTTCACCCCCGCCAATACCACAGGTAATGAGTACATCGACGGCACCACCTAAACTGCAGTTAAACTACCTTTAAATTTATAAAACATTAAACATCTAGTTCTTGCGTCTTAAAGTTAGTTTGCAATGTTATAGCGTTTACTAAATCTGTCATCTGTAATATGATCTATAAAATAATGTACATACATGTATGTGTGTAAATGATTAGCTAAAATTATCGTTTAATTTTTTTTTTAGTTGCCTTTGACACTACATGAACCATAATAATATTAATCATGTTATTAATGTTGAAGTTTCTTCATTGTCACTATGAAGAAAGAGAATACTTGGACCTTTTGAAAATTTAAAGAGTTGTTAAAATACGTAGTTTGCAGCCAAGGGGGATTTGATTTTCGTGGCAACAACGAATAAGAGTTGGTATGTGATAAATTGTACTGTGATAAACTGGAAAATTTAATTAAAGTACAAAAAATCTGAAGATTATATTTCTTCATGGTAAAGGAAAATGAAGTCATGAACAATAAATTACTAACACAAGGCATGTTTGATTTCTTTTTCTTTCCTTCAAAGCTGACAGCTTTAAACTAAATTAAAAAACATGTTAAAGCGAGTCACTCAAAAAGTTTAAACTATAAAGGGTGACTCTATGACTTGCACATCAAACCGACAGCATTATCGGTACCGTTGATGGTAACTTAAACATTGATTTAAAATCTAGCGCAGTTGGTAAGAAGCTGGCTGTTATCCACATCTCGTTAAATTAATGTTGTTTTTAAACCGAATTACAACACCAGTCCTTTAACCATTTAAACCATTCTCTTTGGTATTAAAATCTTTAAAAAAGACTTCTTTGTGCCTTGCGTGAAATTGTCATAAAGAATGTTTTCTAAAATTTGAGCCACTTGTGAAGGCAATAAAGCGAAATAAAGGTGTCGATGGTTAAGCTGCAGTTTTTTTGCCCTTAATTCCACACATTGTTCGTCCCAGAGCCATTTATTTGCTGATTCACATTTGCTCACTCGCACTCACTTTCACTCACCCCTCCCGTTTGCCCGAACTCCACTCACTTTTCTTAGTGAAAAGGGGCTACCAACAACACGTTCATTTTACGTGTAAAAGCGATAAACCTTTGGGAAATTTAGTAACTTCACTCCAGTATTTTAAAATATTTCTTTAAGGTTTCTAGGCATACTATCCACCTATCCCTCATCCCCACCCCTCCCTCCAGTGTTTAACATTTTCCCTTATCGACAAGTCAGTGTTACGGTTAGGGGAGAGGGGGTGGGTAGTGCTTTGAACTGTAATAAGACTATTGATACTTGATCAAAGTTTTGGAAGCAGAAACCAAGAAGAAAATATTGTTTGTTTAAATTTCTTCAATCTTGCGTTTTACTCTAATTTTTCTAATCGTAGTCATAGATGCCAGATTGCCTAGAAATAGAGAGGAGAACTCAAAGTGAACATTCGTAAATATTTTTTGACATCTGTACAACTTGGTAATCTAAGTGACTTACAACTAAACGCTAGGGTAATACATTTTTTGTTTCTTTTCGCTTCCTCAATAACGGAACTCCTTTGGAACCTTTTGGCATTTGTTTAATTAAGGCTCTCTCATACTTTCTCTTTCAATCGATTGACTAAACATTTTCAAGAATCAAATAACCAAATTGTTGCCAAGAACAAATTTTGTTGAGGCATGTTGTTTTTTGTCAGTTCAATTTATAGCTCAATTGTGATTTTTGGTCCTGATCTGCAGGAGCCAGCGCGTGAGGTCATGAAAGGCCCCATCCCAGCCGAGCACATTATTCTCCAGGAGACGTTCGACAGTTTGGTTCAGCGGTGTAGGAACACCGTCAACAATCCAGTAAGTGGGATATAAATACTTTGTGTAAACCAGATGTCTTGTCCTGTTCTTAGCTCACCAGTTCTGGGTTAGAAATCAGAGTTACAAGGACTTGTTTCCTTTGTTCGGATAATGAGAATGAATGACATTCAAAACAGAAAAATTCCCAGAATCGCAGGTTGCTGTACTGAGTGAGGGGCGATGTTTTACAGTACAAGCTACCTGCCCGGCTATAGCATGGCAACCAATAGGCAGACGGAGGGAGGGAGGGATAGTAACATTTCTGTACTTGAAACGATCTATATGTGCTCATCAATGTAGATGACTGACCAAACTGACTCATTTTTTTCTATTGTGCAGCAAACCAAACGCAAACTGGATGACGTCAATAAACGTTTGGAAGCTCTGTACGACAAGTTGCGAAATCAGAAGGTGAGTCACAGTTGTTTGGTTATATAAAAGCTCTTCAAATATCAAAACCTTTCTAATTATTGTTAGTTGGGTCATTTGAAATTTTTGAAGCATTTTTTCAGTCGATTATCTGATGATCGCCACAAAACGCAAAATGTGGTTATCGGCAATTTTTTTTATCGACATTTTAAAGTTTCAACTGATTTTAGTTTAGTCTAGTTTAGTTTAACTAATTTACCACCTTGAACGGGGCAACCCATGCGAGAAGGTCTCCGAGGACCTACGGTTTAACGTCCTTATCCGAGAAGACGCGAAGGTCTAACCATATGGAGTTGTTAGAGCTCCTTCACCTTCCCCTCAGTTATTTTTAACCCTGAGTGTTGGTCCGGCCGGGAATAGAACCCGAGCTTCCCGCTCTGAAGACTGGCGCCTTACCAACTGTGCTAACCAGGCGGCGGTTAGCATCATTTTTCCATGTTTTGTCCCATTTTATTCCAGTACCGTACGTTCTCCCCAAACACTAATACCAAAACCTGTTGTCTTGCCTTTCAGTTATCAAACCATATTTTGGAGAACCTCCACGAGATCGCTCAAGGTAAAAATTGTTGACGCTGCATAAACCACTCTTTCCTTACTTTCAGTCAAGTCAGTTGTTAATAACATTTAACTTTCCATCAGACTACAGTTGCGACGTTCTAATACGAGCATTCTAAACTGGCTTGGAATGTTCTGCAAGATGCTCATTCTTTCTCCAGCTAAACACAGTTTTGTGAACTGAATTAAGAATCATCTAACTTTTGAACCAGTAGTTGAAAAAAAAAAATCTATAAGAGGACCATTCATTTTGCTCATGTATCGAAGAGAAGAAGTGTTTGGTGTTAATTAATCCCCAAAATGTTTATATATCAGTTAGAATGTTGCAGGGCATTTTCTTAAGAACGGGGGGGCGGGGGGGGGGGTTCACCTGTGAAAAGTTGTGTCGGGCCCGGGGCTGCGTAAGCGTCGCAAGACCGTTTGCTCAGCTATTTCCTCACGTGTGCTGCGAAATTCGTGAGAGGAAACTGATTTCAAACATGTCATAATTTTCTCACGGCCTCGCGAGGCAATTTCGCCGCACATGTTAGGAAACAGCTGAACAAACAAGTCTCGAGAAGCATAGAGCTCAGCTGTTTCGTCAAGTGTGATCCGGCTTTAAAATGAAAAAAAATGTTTGTATTCTCACCGTTAACGTGTCTTGCCATTACAGCCTGCCAAGCAGCTGACTATCCTCGTGGGTTGATGGCACACACAAGCCTTATATCCAGTGGTAGCTTCTCAGAGATTAGCACCTTCATGCCTGGTCTAAAGTCCATGATGCAGATTGCCACACAGTTGAGAGTCTGAGCCCGACTGTTTCCCTTCCCAGCCGATCATTAAGAACAATAATAAATCCTGAACTATGAACAGCTTGATATATATATATAGTACGAAGTTACCGCAAGACTCGCGTATTTACATGATGACCAGTTTCACCACAACGACGCTGTGTCATGTGTGAAGAAAACCCTCTTTTTTTAAACCAACCCTTTAAACAGCAGTAATGGCTTATGCTGCTGAAAGAAATTAACTTGAAAGAGAATATGGATAGGAGTGCTTCTATCTGGTTAACTGGTTTATTTCTAATGAAGTTTTCATGAAAAAACTGACAAGTTCTACATGTGGGAAGAAAATGCATTGCAGTCAGTGGTACTTATTTCTTCCCCGTGAATGTTAAATGATTCACTTTTTTGAACGATTTATTCGGTTGGCAGAACAGTTGTTGCTTGCAAGTAGGAAAATGTAACTTCTTTAAATTAAGTCTCTGACTGTGTGGTAGTTAAATGGACCGCTCGGTTTTATTAAGAGGAAAAGCAATTCCGCAACCAGCATTTTAGGACAATATTGAATTATGTGCTGTCGTTCTATAGATGTTTGGTAAAATGTTGATTTAGATAAATTGAACAGATCCGATTGTTTTAATCAATTTAATATAGAAAGAAAGTCTCGTAAGATCTTCACTGTTCCCTACCCTGTACCAAGTTTTTCGATTTTCAGGTTTGCAAACTGGACTTGCTTTTCCTTTAAAATACTTCAAGTGATCTTCAGCTAACTCGTGTACTTTTTGTACAAAATGCTTTTGGTCGAGATCTGAGGAAGTTGAAGGGTTTGGCTAAGGTTCAGTTTCTTTGACGTAACAGTGAAAGTTGGTTTTAGAAATTTTAAATTTCCTTATATTGTCAAACTACATGTTAATTGTAATATAGCACTGGTCGCGATTCGGCCTGTAACTGAGTTTGCAACCTGTTTTGATCGGGGCCATGCTGTTGCGTGAAATCACGCCAGGCTAGAAAAAGAAATTGTTGTCTCTTATTTGAGTTTTACATTTTTAGGAACTCTGTGAAATCACGAGTGCCAAAGAATGTAAATATAAAATAATGAATACATTTTCCAAATTAAAGATTTTTCAAATGGAATTTGTTCATCTTGCCTAATTACTAGGCTCTTTTCTCTCTCTATACGCGCGATCGGATTTGGGTGACATCACGTTTCGGTGAATAGTACCCAGGCGGGGGCAAGGCAGTGTTCATCAACGTCAAAGTTTGGTGTGAAGGTCGCGACGCGAACGGAACAACTGAGAAGGACTGGAGAAGAGGGAAGGGAGCTTTCCTTCCTGTTTTCCTCTTTTCTCTCCCCCCCCCCTCCTCTCATCCTCCTTCCATTTGCAGCGCTGACTGGCAAATAGCCAAATGTAATGCTGAGAGGTTAAGTCGGTGGCATCTTGGGAGTTGCAGACACGATGCTTCTTTGTCTTCTGTGGCCATTCAGTTTGTGGGGGCGTTGCAGTATATTAATATCAGCTTTGCAAATTTTGAATGCGGAAACTCTAGCTTTTATTATTTTCTCATTTGTTTCCAATTAATTTAACTAGCTTCCTTATTTAAAGCTAACGTACCTGCCAGTCTGTAGTATTGTTTCTCCAGTATGAGTTAACCGAATCTTGTTCCCGTCCGTCTACATCGGTCGCAGAGTCCCAGTTTATTTAATTGGGATTTCCTCATTGCCTTGGTTGCTTGAGCAGTTTTCCAAATTTGGCATGGAGTTCTATCGTTCCAAAATGTCATATTTGATTTGACCTTTTGTCAGTTTTGGCGTCTTCGAGTTCAAGACTTATGTGTGGTTTTGACCTTGAATATTATGCTGTGTTGATCTCGGTGGCAGTTCCGGCACACATTGTTAACTAGGTGATTAAAGATGTGATATCTGTAATCACGTGATTTTTACGGGATTGGATTGTTGACCCCCTCGACCCAACCCTCCTAGATCGTCCATCTTCCACAGGTATCCGGCTTTGGCAGAGTAAAAAGTGAATTTGATTTGTAGATTTTTTGAAAGTATTTACGTGCATAAAAACAGAGTGCTGCCCTTCAAATGGCAACGGTTCGACCACAAGATCGATTTTCTCGCGGTTTAAAGCCGTTTAGACTTCCTGGAAACTACTCTCAGAAGGCAGGTAATACAGTTTCGGATACCTCCTAGCTAAGCGCACGTGCTTCTTCCTGCAAACACTCTCGAGTCTTCAACAGTCGGATCTGTACTCCTTGCAAGGATCACTGCTTGTGAGATTTTCAGGGTCCGATGAAAGTCAAGAAAAGATTAGCTTTTGAAACTGCAGTTGTCCGTCATGTGTCGTGCGCGAATTTAATTTTGCGTTATGCGAGGTAGATTTGTGTTCCGAGGCTAATTTACCGAGAGTCTGTATGGTGGGGAGGGGGGTTGCTGCGCACGGTTCACGGGAAATAAATACGGCAATTCACGAATCACGAGAAATAATACGAAAAGACAATATTAGTTATAGATTTTGAACCTTATTCTCGAAGATCATATTTTGTATTTCACAAAGCACGACAGACCTTTCATTAACGAATTACAACAATAATCTCTCATTTCACAGATCACGAGCAAAAAACAAGCAACGGATCACGGACAACCCCCTTGCAGACCCCTTTTACCCGTCCTGGGTGTCAGTCTGAGACAGGGCACGTGTGCTATTTTAAAAAATCTCTGCGGGGCTGGGACTATAAGTATAACATTTTTAACTCGTCCCCTTAAAATGTATTAAGTTATTTTGGATTATAATTGCCACTGACATACAAAAACACTTTAGTGGTGCTTTCCATTTAGCCAGATGAACGGAAAAGTGATTTCACAAAATTTTAGCAACACTCTTTTTTAAATAAGAAAACATAACGTAACAAGATTTGGAACTGTTAAGTCCAACACAAAAATCACATACACCCGTATGTAGGATCAGTCCAGATGGGGCCTGGTGCCCAGTTCAATACATAACATATCTCCCCTTCTTTAAAAAGGGTTTCGGTTATTTTTGCTGATCAAACACTAAATCAACGATAACAGTAACAAATTTAAAGTAAGAACAATCATTGGCCCAAGAGTACTGTTGTTCACCGAGTTACTTGAGTACATGGTCCATCAGTCGTGCAGGCATCTGGTTCTGCCTCCTCGGTCTATCAATAGATTTTGGTGGTGCAGCCTCAAGAGGTGCCGTGTATGGGGGTGTAGTGTCTGGCGGTTCAGCCTCTGGGGAAGCCGTGTCTGGGGATGCACTATCTGGAGGTGTAGTGGCGGGGATTTCCTGTATGGTCTGCCGTTACTCTGCAGCTTCTTCATCCACTCCCCAGTCATTCATCTCATCTTCCCCTTCAGTGTCTGGTGCTGGGTTGTTATCATCAGCTTTCATCAGGGAATTTGCTAGCTTTAATTTGCTGTCATCACGACATAGTTCCTACCATCCTGTATGTGTCATATTTTGACTGATGATCCCTGAATTCCTGTTACCACATAGAATGCTGGTTCAAAAGCGCTGGACCATTTGTTGGATTTTCGTTGTTTGAGCAGTACATAGTCGCCCAGTTTGAATTGGTGCTCTTTTGCATTTCTTTAATATTTCTTCATCCTTTCCTTATATTGCTTATCATGGTTGTTGATCAGCTGGTCCTTGGTGCTCTGAGCTGTGCTACTGGGCCTCTCATGGTCCAGTTTTGTTCGTATGGATCGGCTCATCATAGCTTCATATGAGGTTACTCCTGTCGCTGGGTGCGGGGTATCTCTGCAGGCCATGAGCATATCTTGAACTGCCATTTCTCTCCCAACTTGCCCTTGCCTTGTAGATGGGCAATTTGTTCAGTTTTGTTTAGTAGCTGTATGAAGCTTTCTGCTTCTCCATTGGCTCTTGGGCGTTCGGGTGTGACCCGATAGTGTGTGAATCCCTCCTGTTCAGCGAAGTGTGCAAATTCTTTTGAATTAAAAGGAGGTTCATTGTCAGAGTCAATCCGTTTCGGAATGCCACGGTGGCCAAACATTTGCTTCAGTTTGGCCTGGGTTGGCTGAAATAATGTTGAAGGAACAACTTCGACCTCTGGGTATCTGGTTCTTCTGTCTACAGCTACCAGGTTGTAATGTCCATCTGGACAGGGCCCTCCAAAGTCAGTGGAGATTTCTTCCCATGGTGTGTCTGGGATGATCGATGGTTTGATTTGTTCCTCGGTGTGTTGTCTTGTAGTGACTTGACTTTCATAGTATTCTCCAATGAGTTTATCTATCATTGAGCATGGCAGGGAAGTAGTATTTAGCACGGAGCATTTGCTTTGTCTTTGTTTTCCCGGAGTGTCCCATTTCATGGGCAATTTTGATCATTTTCCTTTGCAGTTTCTTGGGGAGGACGATTCTATCTAGTCTGAAGATAAGACCCTGTGCTTCATATATCTCTTCTTTGACTGTTGTAAAGTCTGCGATTTCAGGGTCTCTTTTGTGGGCTTCCCAGTCTCCTTTCTAGATTGTTTGGCTGAGCTTCTGAAGGGTGTTGTCTTTCGCTGTTTCTCTTCGTATTTTGTCAAGGACGATGGCAGGTTCTGCCTCTGTGATATTCTTAATGACTTGCTCTGTGGTGTCTTCTCCTGTTTCTGGGAGGGGGTGTCGCGACAGGAAATCGAGTGGGTCGGCCTCATCCTTTCCTGGTTCGTATCTTAATTCAGAATCAACATCGTGCATATCCATGACCCACTTTTCTATCCGGGGAGGGAGCTTTGCCGTTGCCTTGTTGAATAGGGGGAGCAGTGGTTTATGTGCAGTAACAATGGTGAATCGCGGTGCCCCCAGCAGATATATGCTGAACCTGTCCTTTGCCCATTTCACACAGAGTGCGTCCTTCCCAGTTTGGCTATATCGCCTTTCTGTGTCTGTGAGTGTGCAGCTGATGAATTGTACCGGTTGCCATCCTTTTCCTGTCTTCTGAAACAGTCCCACTGATAGCCCTTCATTGTAGCTTGCCTTGGTTCT
>JANSTQ010150700.1:1429-11773 GCA_026167885.1 Bergia puertoricense
TTGGATGATGATGGATGATGTTAGACAATATTGCAGTGTTTTGATTGGTTCAATTTTATCTCCAACAAAGGTTCAACACTGTTGGACCAACCGCAAAAACAGCTCTGAAACAGCTGCAACTGTCACAGTTAACAGTCATTGTGATGAGAAGAATCTTAAACTGAAACTACTCACCTTCAGTTTGTGATTGAACCCGTCCAGTCTCAAAACGATTCCTGTTTCGTGTACTCGGACAGAATAACTATCGGCATCAAGAACAAGATAAAAGAACAAGTTGTTGGTGCAAATATATCTCAGAGAGTCCAAGGGGTGTATAAGCTATGCCGAGGACAACACACCCGAAGACGAAACTTTAATGACGAAAGAAAGTTACATGTACAATTACAAAACTAAAATTGTTTTCGATTACACTCCTTTTGTCCCTATGCTCTTGGAATAATTCCCTTTTGCCTCCTGCAGCCAAAACTAGGACGCATGGCGAAGTAGGATCAAGGGCCTTTTCCCTAATTTGCAAGAAGGCAATGATGATGATATTAAGAGCTATAAGAGATATAAAGGTTATTAATGAATACGTAAATAATAGATATTTTGGTACAAAATTCTGCACAAGGTTTAAATGGTTCACAACTTCCAGTTAACCATGAATCAAACACATAAAATTACCACTATGCAACTCCTAAAACTGATAACACCCATAAAATATTCCCATAGCTTCTCATATTTCCTCTCCTCTTGTCGCATTACCATTTTTCCGTAACCGTGCCACTGTTGAACAGTCATTCCAGATTGGCAACTCCCCGTACAGAGAATACCAATAACCTCTCTCATTCCTGCCGCATCACCCTCCATCCCGGCTCTAACTCCTGTCCCACAATCTCGCCACAGAACAGCCACAGAAGCCTGGTATAACCCCCTATACAATAATTCACATGCCACCTCTCTTCAGCTTTTCCTTTAACTCCTTTCCCATCACCCCACCACAGAACAGCCACAGAACAGCCACAGAAGACTGGTATTCCCATTTGCAATCATTCACCTGCCCCCCTCTCTCCTGTTTCTCCCTAACTCCTTTCCAATCACCTCACCAAAGAACAGCCACAGAAGGCTGCTAACCCCCTGTACAATAATTCACGAGCCTCCTCTCTCTTGTTGTTCTTTAACTCTTGTCCCATAGTATCGTCCTGTCACAGAACTGCCACACAAGACTGGTATCCCTGGCCAGTCATCCTCATGCTCCCTCATCCCTACTCTATCCCCTTCTGTCTCGTAACTCGTGTCTCGTCGTCCAGACCCTGCCGTCACTGAACAGCCGTACAAGACTAGTAACTCCTGTCCAGTCACCCTCATGCTCCCTCATCCCTACCCTATCACCCTCTGTCCCATAACTCGTGTCCCATCGTCCAGACCATGCTGTCACCGAACAGCCACACAAGACTAATTTACCTTAGCTGTGCAACATCTGCTGCATAAGTGACTTCCTTCAGATTGTATTCCAGGACACTCAGAAACATATCAGCCAGCACCATACTGGAAGAAACAAAGCAAGCTTAATCTGCAGTCAGTGCACCTACGAATGCCACCTTTTTAGACGGGCGTTTAAAGATTTTTAACATTAACCGATAAACACAAGTGGCGCTGATACCAGGGTTCCTACTCATAGCTGAACATGAAATTCAAGGACTTTTCAAGGCTTTCAAGGACCTTTTCAAACAAATTCAAGGACTTTTCAAGGCTTTCAAGGACCTTTTCAAACAAATTCAAGGACTTTTCAAGGCTTTCAAGGATCTTTTCAAACAAATTCAAGGACTTTTCAAGGCTTTAAAGGACCTTTTCAAACAAATTCAAGGACTTTTCAAGGACCTTTTCAAACAAATTGAAGGACTTTTCAAGGATCTTTTCAAACAAATTCAAGGACTTTTCAAGGCTTTCAAGGACCTTTTCAAACAAATTCAAGGACTTTTCAAGACTTTCAAGGACCTTTTCAAACAAATTCAGGGACCTTGTGTGGCAATTTAAACTTGATGGTTTCCATATTAATTTTTGCTGCAAACACAAAACAGTGCTGGTTACTTAGCATCTACTAACTAGCATTCCAAGTGTAATAATTAGCCACCAGTGTGTTAACAAGCAAACATGCACCACTTGGATAAAACTGGAAATTTAACCTAATCTATATTGGTCGAAACTTACAGCCTTAGAGACACAAATTTGCTTCAGGGATCGAGCTTCTATATTTTCAGTCTGAACTCACTGGCTTCCGCATTTGTCGTTTTTATATCAGTGTTAAGTAAAATGTAAAAATTTGCTGATGCTGCATGTGGCAATTCAAGGATTTTCAAGGACTTCCAATGATTTTCAAGGACTTTCCAGGCCTGGAATTCTTTTTTCAAATTCAAGGACTTTCCAGGATTTTAAAGGACCGTGGGTACCCTGTGATATGTAAGTATCAGCTTGTACAACTTTTAAAATGGATAAAATGTCCAGCTACTACAATAATAAGAACTACAAACAACTCTTACAAAAGATACGTACATTTGATGATAGTTAAAGATTAGAAGGGAAAACTCTCCAAGCAGTTTTACTAAAGAAACGTCTACCTCCTTGGATCAAAAAACAAACAGTTTTAACTGCATCACTTACTTCTGAGGGCTGCTGTTGATAACCGGAGTGATAAGATGAAAATAAAACCGTGCTGAAATGAAAGATCAGCAATACACCAGTTAGCCTCGCTACAATTAGTGTTTAACTGTACAAAAAGCCTGATGAGGAAGGGTGAGGGATGATGAGAGCAACAGCGTTCAGACTGGAATTTGTGAAAACTAAGAGAACGGAATCCTCTCCCTGGCAACCTAATCTAACCCCATGCGCAGCTACTTTATCCACACTCACCCTATTCTTCAGTTCTATACTCTCAACCACTCAATTGTTCTGTCTACCTGGCTAGTTCATCCTCAATGGTTATTCCAGGTAGCCAGCACCTGTCTCATCTCAAGTTCTAACTGTTTTCAAATCTGTAAATATTGCACTGACAGGTGAAATAAAGTATTGTTCTTGTTCTTACTCTCAAATCACTTTTAACCAAGTCCTTAGATCGTGACAAATGAATACAAGCAGATTTAAAGAGAGAAATGGGATGGGGGAGGATAGGAGAGACAGGGAGAGAGGCGGTAAAATTAATTTATTCTTAGCCTAACTAAACCTTACCAGTTATTTTAAATTTTTTACACTCAAACCTACACCCTCCTTTTCTAGATCTATCACTACTTCTGATACGTTCCTCAAAGAACGGTGAAAAGCTTATAACAGGTTGGTAGGAGAATTTATACTGCGTAGTCCCAAAAAATTGAATACTACGTTCAATGTTTTGGGACTACGCAGTTTAAAAAAAATCACCCTTCAACCGAATTAAAAAAAAATATATATATATATATATACAACGCAAGCTGTATGTTTTTAGCTCATTCTAGTATTCTTTATATTCAGTTAATAGTTTTACTGCCTTGGGGGGATACTTAGAAGTCTTCCCGAATATGTTGTTATTCCAGAACATATTCAACACTTTGAAAGCAGTATGAAACCAAATAATCAATTAGCAAAAAGGGACTTACTGTTTATTTACAGACATGACCACATATGTTGCTGGGACGAGTACAAAAGCCCGGATAAACTGAACTTTTAGCTTTAGAGCACCTATTGTTTTATGTTATAAAATAGCTATTGTTTGTCACGCATTCCTTTGTTCAACACTGATCCACATATCAGTTCATCGTTTTCAGATTTTGTGAAAGTTTTACTGAAAGTTAATTCTAAATATTTGTTTCGAGTTCATCTTCCCAACATTTATGGCCATGATTGTAGCTCCTACAGTACAGATGATAACAAGGACTAGATGATATAGTCTTAATTATAACTTTATATTCTGATACACCAGAATTTCTTCCAAAAGTTTGACCTGTGACACACCTCGAGGAGTCAGAAACTTGCAGTCCTTGCTGTACCACATTTTGCCGAGGGGGCAGTCATGCACCACAGTGGGGAGCTACGGGTTGAAGAAAATTATTTTATCAACTGGTTATAATCGCGGAATCGAAATAACAAGCACTAAACTGTATTATGGTTGAACTAAAAGCGAGGTACATGCTGTTTTTTGAATGCCACATGAATCACATTGCTAGCAATTATAACATTAATAGTTTGTAACAATAAAATAGTATATAACTTTATCTCCAATTACGAGTCAGTAAAAGACCAGCAGTAGAGCATATGCACAGGATACTGATTCTGACAGATGTAGTACACAAGTTACAGTGAAACTGAGCACAGACATTCATGTTACTGACAATTCTGTGACAGCGGTGGCAACAGACAGCGCATATGCAGTGGTGAAACCTAACGTCGGTATGACAGCGATGGCAGTCGACAATGCAGTAACAGTGACGCTACATTCGTTGTTCTACTAATAAGCGTGTTGCTGTCGCTGCATTGTTGTTCTCGTCCCTGAGAGAGTCACCTTCTACTCTGAGAACGAAAGATGTTATTGGATAAAGAGACAACATAAATAGCCCCAACCTTACCACAAAACCTAACCATCCGTAGACAAACATACAATAACGTATTGCTAAAATGTGTCTGTTATTGTAACTGCTATTGTTCAAACATCCAATGGTGTCTTTCGTTCATAGAGTAGAGCTTTACTGCCCTGAGACAGCGCTGAAGCTTCCATCACTGCACTGTGTCGTCACCGCCATTCCTGGTACATTGCTTTTACTGCAACCATTTTCACAGTACTGTTGTTTGTCATTTGCGTGGCACTGATGTCACCATCTTGGTCACAGAATGGGCATAAACCGTTAAAGTTATAGCGGTTAATATTTGGCCAAAGCTTATTTTATTACCCATATCGACACTCATACACGCAATTTACATGCTCATATACTACTTTTACTTCGTTAGCTCCTATTGTAAACGAACGTAACATGTTGGAACTCGATAAAATGGGTGATGGTGGTCTCCTTGATCGAAAACAACTATTTCACCCGTTATAGTTTAACGGCACACGTACCACATGGTGCTGGGCATTCCCTAAGATACACTAAACACGTACCTTGGAAACTGGAATTGTCGATTCCTTGATGTCAAAATCAGTTGCTGTAAACAGTTTTTATAAAATCATACGTCATTTACTTCATTATTTATGAAACTATATTAAACAACATACACAGTGAAGTAAATCAAATATGGCTTACAAATTAGTTGTAGCAATTTTGAGCTTCAAGGAAATTATCAGCAAATAGTACTGAATTCCCGAGAACACTGGAACTACAATGTAATTATAAATAACAGTGTAAACACATGAAATAGGTGCAAAAAAATGAAACTGTGATTTAAAGAAGTGAAAACAATCCCTGACTGGTCAGTATAGAAGCATTAACCAATCAGATCACAGCTGGGATGTGCTTGCATGGAAACTTGGTACAGTGTTCTAGCTAGGCCAAAACGAAAGAGCGCAGCACCCTGTCATTTTTCCCAGCACCCTGTCGTTTTTATCCAGTGCCCTGTCGTTTTCAGAGCCTCGGAATTATTATCATAATGGAAATTGGAGTTAAGAAGCTGAAAATTTTGATGTTTCGACTCGATATTTTGCCAAGTTCTTGTGCACTTTGAACGATCGCTCAAAAGCCGTTCTCAAAACTTCCGAGCTAAAATAATCAGTCAGCGGTTTCAGCGCTTGTCGTCATGGTGCTTGCTTTGTAACTGCCCAATCACAGCGCAGATATCAGAAACAGCGGTCGTGTCGATCGTGGTTGAAGTTGATATGCAAATTAGGGCGCCCTGTTGTTTTCTTAGCTAGCTAGAACACTGCTGGTAAAAGCATAGCAGGTTCTACACAGAAAGATGAATCGACTGACTAGGTTGTAAGCAAGTTGTCTGCCGAAATCGTGATACAAAAACAATATCTTGCTACAGAGGTTTTGAGTACTAACGGTAGGGCCAACCAACCAACCAACCAAACAATTCGTGAAACCTTAATGAAGTACTCGATCCAAAGAATCTATCAACAGCTGAGGTGGCCACTCAACTACCGACGTAAGTTGATCACAGTTCGTGCCTCCGTATAATTAACAAGTCTTCAGATACTTCAGAGACCACAAATGTAACTCGTTTTGCTTGTTCATTAAGTGAGTCTAAGGGTAAATTTACTCAACAAATTTATCGCAAATTGCTATCAAACACATCTGATTACCTACATGAAATGACTCACCTATGAATTCGTTCTCCGCAGGAAGGTGAAGGTCCGGGTTAGTTTCCAGATCTACAAAAAGATATTAGCGGATTTTATTTTTACTCAACAGATTTGACGAAAACTTGAGGAAAAATGTAGGTGAATAAATGAAATATTCAAAGTTACCCATATACGATACTAACTTTTCCAAGCATCAACCCACTGTGGATCGAGATCTGAAAAGGGAAAATATACTATATAAATTTCCTTAAAGCAAGGCTTCTCAATATTCCAACAATGATAACATTAATTTAAAATGATTAACGATAAATTTATTTAGTTACTGTTTTACAAACATACACGGAAATGGTACAGAAAAGAACTTATACAAAAACACGGTTGAAGAAAACTGGCCAATAAAATTGGAAACCTCCAGCGGCATCTAAGACCATGCATTCCCCCAGACTACAATCGTATCTGTTAAGTTCTTATTGATTTTAAAACGAAAGAGAACTTTACGCGCTTGAATTGTCAATCACAAAAACAATTAACTGCTTTCTGAAAGCTGGTAAACATCGTTTTGGATTTGTGTCTAAATGAACTTTCTTGTCCCCAAGCATGTACAGAGCCTCACAGTATAGCCTACCATAGTTAGTACCACTGGGGTGGGTAAACACATATATACCTGTTACACTGTACGAGGTCTGGAACCACGGTTCAGTCTGACTGCACTCATCGGTGAACCGTTTGGATGATATCATAATGTTTGCTCGTTCTGGTGTCAGCTGGTTCTGCACATAACTAATAACCTG
Source organism: Bergia puertoricense (assembly GCA_026167885.1). Lineage (NCBI taxonomy): Eukaryota > Metazoa > Cnidaria > Anthozoa > Zoantharia > Parazoanthidae > Bergia > Bergia puertoricense. The sequence continues at coordinate 8,465 of JANSTQ010150700.1, forward strand.
ACGAGATGGGAAAAATTGTTAGCAGAAGCCTCAATGAAAGAGAAATAACACAAGGTATTATTTTTCTTCACTCCATACCCACATGGTCGTTTCTTAACTTGATAGCAAAGGCCCTGTTACATAAGAATAGTTGTGGCTTGCAAAATAAGATCTTCGCTGTAATTACCAGGAAAACAGAAAAAGGACATTTCGATCAAACTTTGAGACGGACCAGAATGTCAGAATTTTAAGCAAGTGAGATCACTTGAGGTGAAGGTAAAATTAATGGTTGAGGACTCTGCTCAACTAGTATCTAAGCAAAAAAGGCCCCGTTTAACACGATCCAATTTTTTCTTCATTTTGAATTGTAACATCATTGCAAAACAAGATGCACGAGCCACTGAAATCAACAAAATAGGCAAAGTTGCTGCAATCACTGCAGAAAGTAGAAATGAAATCTACTTGTCTAGTCACTTAAACGTGTCTGTCAACGGCTTGTCGTTTCAGGGTGTGTTATATGGTGCAGTGCCTTCATAAACTCAGCAATACAAGGTATCACTGCGAGACAATTTGAACGAACATTTTCTTGGAATGTTTTTGAGTGTTGCTGAGTTGACAGCTGTAAAAGCATCCAGGGCCCAGTTGTTCGAAAGGTGGTTAACTTTAACCCTGGGTTAGGCTGAATTCAAAGAGTAATTTCTTCACCAAGGAATAGGTTTCAAGTTCTTATAAAATACTGCTCAGAATTTCCATGGAAACCTAATTGCTAAATCCAAAATGGCAGCTCAAATCAGTCTGTAAGGTTGCAAACACAAACATGGATAAAATATTTAACTCTGGGTTGGCGCTAATCGGCTTTCGAACAACTGGGCCCAGGACAACAAGAAGTATATTTGATCCCCTTAATTACTAGAATTATGTTAACAACCAACTTAAATGGATACTGTAGTTTATTTATAAAATCCATCAACACACAAGTCGGAAGATTTAACAGACAGTATCCAACCCTTTGACCCACCTCTTCATTAAACTCCCACATCAGCTGATCACCGGTTAGATAGTCTTCTTCTGGGTACAGCTGTTTTACAAAACACAGGAACGTCAATTTGAAACCAAAAATGACCACTCATTCGCTTTTAAAAAGTTCCATAATGTAAAAAAAAGTTATCACCATCTGACATAGTTTAAACGTTAGCTTCTTGCTCTAACGTAATTAAGTTCACATCATACAATGACTATCTGTAACAGAAGTCTTTATTGAGAGAATAATACTTTCCATTTTTCAAGTGGTTTTGAGAGCAACTTCGATGGATACAATAAAAAAACGCTGTTGATTCTTCTTGATAACTAAATACAGAGCATTTCCTCTAGGTTCGGGTAAAAATTCTAGAACTTTTCGACTAAATGTCAAGGACTGTGAGACTTTGTCGTGGATCTTGTACACGGAATAATGGTGTCTGACATTTACCAGACACACAAAAAAACACCCTCTGCCCAGCGATGAACAGCACACTACAAAGAGAACATAAGAATAATCAAACATTTAAATAAATTAAATCATCGAGTATGCCAAGCAAATCTTTGTATTTCTAATTCAGCAGCAAATTTGAAATTCAAAGATTTTACCAGGATATCTCACAAAAATACCGTTTTTCAAGGAATTCCAGGCCTGGATGAACAATTTCCCAAATCCATGGATTTCAAGATTTCAAGGATGTCGAGATGGTATACGAAACCTCTTATTATTGAAGATGTGTTCTACTTTACTCTAGAAAACTTCAAGCAACGAATTCAAAGCAGTAACAAAATTAGTGTCACATTACCTGCATGTTTTCAACAATATTTTCTACGTACTCATAAGGATCGCACTGCAGAACAGAAACAAGACGGATTCGTCTTCAACCAACTACATAGATGATTTCTATGAACTTTATGTACATGATTACTATGAAGCTTACAGGTCAATCTAGTCTACAACCTGCTTCATAGATGACTACTATCAACCTAGAGATCAATTAGTCTGTAACCTACTGCACAGATGACTACTATTAACCTTACAGATCAATCTACACTGTAGTCTGCAACCTGCTGCATGGATGGCTACTATTAACATTACAGACCAATCTAGTCTGCAACCTGCTGCATAGATGACTGCTTTTAACCTTACAGATCAATCTAGTCTGCAACCAGTCCCGCAGATTATTACTATCAATCTACAGGTCAAACTAGTCTGCACACAAGCTTCATAGATTACTAATACATGTACGAAGTTCGCATCATACCCCAAAAGAAATGCTGTAAATAGCTTATTAGCATATCCCACATACATGTTACTACAAAGTGTGAAGTAGTTATCACGTGAGGAAATGTCTGCTGCTCATGGAGGAAAGTGAGTCATTTAGAGTATTGAACAAGTCCAGTTAAATGAGGTTTTTTTCTCATATAATTACCTGTTCCTGGAATCTAAATTCATTATTCTCGATAATTTGCAGCTCCTTGTAAATCCTGAAAGGGATGACGGACCATTGTTTAGTTTCCTACTTGTACAATTTACGTGAAACACGTGCACCTGAAAGATAACGCACAGTTTAACAAAACGATAATCATAATGTTCAGCAAATACGCCAATCAAGAAATGAAATTAAAGGAAAATAGGATTGAAACAGTCAACCATAACGATTCCAGAAGGCAATACTGCAAACGCCTAATTTGCATAAAATAATATGTTATACAGACTGGATATAATGCTCGTTCTCATTGGGAAACAGCCCTCTGGGATCGTTTTGGAAGACAGATTTAGTCCCTTTGTAATTTCTAGAGTAGTTAGTTAATTCCAAATGTAATCAAAACCACGATCATGACCACAAATACCTAATAGCATCCTTTCGACTTGAAATGAGAAAGCACACTTTCAAACGTAAATATCGTTACATGTATATAATATTAGCAACACTTGTAGGATTTGAGTTTTATAATAATAATAATAATAATAATAATAACAATAATAGCAATAATAACAGCATAAATAAAAATAATACATTTTATTTACAAAAACATAAAACGGAGAAAAAAGCCACAGATATTTTCAACCTGGTATTCTAAAAACTTATTTGCAATACCTATATAATTATAAGTAAACTATTTAAACACAATTCAATAACAATATTCATAAAACTGTTTCGGGTTTTTCAATAACAATCTCAAGCTCAACCAACCTTTTCTGAGGGCCGGCGTCTCTGAGCATTTTCACATATTGGAACACGATGGTCAGTATCTAAAAGGCAGTTTAAAAAAACACGTCTTCAAAATGTGTATTTTTGCAGCCTCTGA
>JANSTQ010150711.1:0-11772 GCA_026167885.1 Bergia puertoricense
GGGAATATCTATTATCTAGAGCAGGATATAGCATACTCAGTGGTGTAAAGGGTTGGGAATATCTATTATCTAGAGCAGGATATAGCATACTCAGTGGTGTAAAGGGTTGGAAATATCTATTATCTAGAGCAGGATATAGCATACCCAGTGGTGTAAAGGGTTGGGAATATCTATTATCTAGAGCAGGATATAGCATACTCAGTGGTGTAAAGGGTTGGGAATATCTATTATCTAGAGCAGGATATAGCATACTCATCAACAAATTGAAAGAAATATTTTCTTTAACACTTTGAATCTCAATCTTAAAATAATTAGGATTCTTCAGTTCATTTCATTTTTCATGACTACTGTGTATAAGAAATTATAAAGTTTCACAATAATGTGCATTGTTAGTTAAAAAGAGATAACTTATATTTGCAGCAAATAGTTATTTTACATGTAATATTTAATGTTAATACATGTGTTGTGTTGCTTTCAAGTGAGACCATATTTGTTCTGTTATGTCACCTGCAGGGAGCTGGGTTTGATTGTGCAAGACATTTTGCCTGATGGCTGTGCTGCTCGGGATGGCAGGCTGGAGATTGCTGACAGAATTGGCATGATTAATGGTCAGAACATCATGGACATCTCTAATGACAGGTAAATATTGGTCTGTTTTTCACCAATTTATTTAAACTTTTAGTCTTTGTTTTATGTGTCTACAGCTTGCTCCAGGGGGCACTTCAAAGTAAAAAAGAGAAAAAATTTCAAATGAAAGCTTTTTGTTTGAAATTTGCATTTTGGTAAAGAAATTATATTTTTCTGGTTGAAGATTTTACCCAATGTGTTTTTGGGTAGTACACAAATCTAATATTACATAATTTGGGGTTTTTTTAAACTGAAAGATATTGTTATTGACTGTACATTAAACACATCGTACATGTACACTTGATACAACTTCTGAAAGCTCAAATATTTACTCTGTAAATTTGGTTCTAAGTTGTTTAAATAATTATTTTGGTTCTTATTGTCAGGGGTTTCAAAAAGACAAACTAATAGGCATTGGAACAAGTAGAATAGGAGTTGGCATTTTATTGATGTAACTGCCTCTGTAACTGGAGTTTGAGCAACTGTGTTGAAACTAGGTGTCGGAAAGTAGGCTGGTAAATGTCGCTTGCGACAAGCGATGCCTTGTTTTGAAATCCTTGATTGTGTACCACGTATGGTTTTTCTGGCTGATTTACTTTTGACCCATGGTACTTTGGGGTTTTGCTCTGACCAAAGTAAATTTGGGGTTATTGATAATTTTCATCTCCCATTCATTGTATTACATGTACATGTACAGTACAGTGCCCCTTTGGGATTTTTGTTTGATCTGGTTCTTGCTATGCAAAGGTGTACAGATCAATGGAGGTTGATGTGCAATGACTTACCCACCCCTCCCCTAAAACTAAACCTGAAACTAACCCCAACCTTGACTCTAACCCTAGCCCAAGGGAGGGGTACAGTGTAAATGGATAGTTGCCTAGAAACCTCCACCAATCCAGGCGTACTGGTACACATGGTCTCTAGACCTCTCCATTGACTGTAATTATGACCTCCATAAATATCCAATCAGGGCAGAGCAGATATTCCATTCAATGGTGGGCGCACCTGTCATGCAGCTGGCGATTTCAAGGACACACACATTTATTCCTGGCCCTGATAAGCAGGATACTCATGGTGAGAGCCAGACACAAGTAACCCATGCGAACAGTCAGATCAATGGAACCATGCATTTGAATGGTGACATTGATGGTGCTACAGTGAATAGCCTTAGTGGTGCTGTACAACAGAATGGTGAAGTACAAGTGCCGCAAATAAATGGTCCTAATAGGGTTATCCAAGTGATGAATGAACCGGTGGTGTTACGATCAAAGCAGGAACGCCCTGGCCCAAGGGGTATGTACTGTACAGTTTGTGTGTCACTGCAAAGAAAATTATTATGGTATGTTTTCATTTTTTTACTGAACCCCAGTCAGACTGGGGGGGGGGGGGGTAGCAGAAAGTGCCTCTGATAATTGATACCAATTTAACAAACGAGTTAAAGTTCCAAAAATTGATTTGTTTTCTTCAACTTTATCTCCAGTCAGACTGGGAGGGGGGCAGATAATTGATACCAATTTAACAAATGAGTTGTTAAAATATATAGGTTTTTAAAGTTCCAAAATTGATCTCTTTTCTTCGACTTTAACCCTGGTCAGACTGGGAGGGGAGCAGAATGTGCCTCTGATAATTGATACCAATTTAACAAACAAGTTGTTAAAGTATACAAGTTTTTAAAGTTCAAAAAACTGATCTGTTTTCTTCAACTTTATCTCCAGTCAGACTGGGATGGGGGCAGATAATTGATGCCAGTTTAACAAACGAGTTGTTAAAGTATATAGGTTTTTAAAGTTCCAAATATTGATCTCTTTTCTTTGACTTTAACCCTGGTCAGATTGGGATGGGAGCAGAATGTGCCTGTGATAATTGATACCAATTTAACAAATGAGTTGTTAAAGCATACAGGTTTTTAAAGTTCCAAATATTAATCTCTTTTCTTAGATATTACTGGAAAAATGTTTTCAAGAGATGTGTATGATTTGTATTCATATTACCTTGGGTGACAGATTAAAAGTTTTTCTTAGTTTATTTTTCCAAATATTTTTCCAAATTATTTTTTCTAACAGCTGTACTTTTTTCTCATTAAAGGTAATTCCAAGATATTGCTATTAGTTTGTTCTGTGTTTCTTAATTAAATAACATAAAAAATTCAAAGATGGCCATCAAATTAGGTGGTGTTGACATTTGGCTGTCACTAAAGGTGCACTTACTTTTTGACACTCTTCAGTAAGACAAAATTAGTTTATAAATTGCAAAGCCAATAAAGTATTTTTAGTGTTTGAACTCTGGTCTGTTAATACCCCAACGGATGCTACCATTGGCCTTAAATTCTAATTTATGTGATTTATTTAATTATGAAACAGGTGCCCCCTCAGTACTGCCAGGTCTGACAATAAAGAAAGTCAACAAGAGGTACCGTTTGGAGCTACAGAAAGGTTGGTGTTGATCTAGATTCAAATTAGATAGAACCTGAGCTAACATTTTCTATGAGTGTACAGTGTGTATTCAGTGAGTTGAAGCAGAGGTGACTATCACTCATAGAAAACAACAGCGAGTGTTTTAATTGTCTTTATTAATAGTATACATTTACCATTCTTTAATGAAAAACTGAATCTATTTAATTTCAACTGGTTTATATCAAATTATAAACTGTTACTGTTACTTGTGCAAGTGTAGAATAGTTGTATATCGGTAATTATAAAATAGTGGAGGAACCTATCAGATTGAGGGACTTGCAACAGAACACAATAAGTTTATTCTACACTGTAAAGGAATTATGTTATTTATACTTTAATGTGAACTGGTGTGTTTTTAGGCTCAGATGGTCTTGGCTTCAGCATAACAACCAGAGATAATCCGGCTGGGGGACATGCTCCAATATATATCAAGAGCATTTTGGCCAAGGGAGCGGCAATTTCTGATGGTAGATTAAAAAGTGGGGATCAACTGTTAGAGGTACGGTGTTTTTGCTTTTTAAATTACTTTTCAGAAAGAGAGAAAAATATCTTTATTACTCTTCTTCTTCTTCTTCTTATTATTATTATTGGATTGACAATCTATTTTTGTATTTAGTCAGCATATATCTGTCTGTCTAAAGTGTAAAATTTATTTGTTTGTCTGTCTTTCCATTAATCTATGAAGTATCTGGTTACCTAATATTTTATCAAGTCAACTTTTTAAAAATATATTTTTTTGCACATGTTACATGGAGTATACAGTACGTCAAGTCAACTAGGTAAAATATTCTGTTCGTTGGTAAAATTGTAACCTCTGACATACAGTTCTGTAATTTAATAATCTCACTTACATAAATATTGTTGCGTCAATAGTTTATTTAATAATAGTAATTGCAAGTGTATTATGTGTTATAAACTGTACAGGTAAATGACATTAAGCTGACTGGGAAGACTCAAGGCGAGGCTGTGAATGTTCTCAGAAGCACAAGGGGCTTAGTTAAGTTACTTGTTCAGAGAGAAGAGACGGTGTTAGAAGGTGGAAAACCAGCGATTGAGGTGGGTGTCTTCAAGGAGTTTATTGAGTGTCTCTTGTCATCCAGTGCTGAGGGAGCAATATGCTCAGACATTACTTATGAATAAGTTGAAGAGCAACTCATTCATGTACCTACCAATCATTAAATTTTAGTCGGTTTTGTCCCAATGGTTATGTTTGAAAATCGATGGTTTCTTGAGTGTCGAGTTTCCCGAGCTCTGAGAAGGCCAGGTATCATCACATTGTTTCAGTAATGTGGTATAGGTTTATAGCATAACGGCAAACATCTTGCTTGAAATGGCCTAGAGTTACGAATCATCTTTTTTTCATACGTGTTTGTGTTTTATTAAAAAAAGGAGTAAAAGGTTTATTTTCATAGCGATTGCAGGAGAAAGAGGATGGGATTATGATTGGCGGAGGGGGAGGGGGAGGGGTCCCTTGTAAGCGGAATTTTACAGTTTGTGCCAAAGTAAGTGTGATTGTTTAAGTGTGAGGGAATGATTGATGCCGTATTTGATTGGTTTAGTTAAGTAGTTTATTTATTTTTTGACAATATAAAATACATTAAGGATACATTTGTATTTGCATTTGCATTTACATTTACATTTACAAACTACATATATATGTACGCATAACAGGATTTAGCAATGGCAAGCACACACTTGAGGAAACGGCTGAGCTCTCAGCTCGTGAGACCGTTTGTTCAGCTGTTTCCTCACGTGTGTGGTGAAACTCGCGTAAGGAAACTGGCATCAAATATGTCACACAAATTTCTCCGCACATGTGAGGAAACAGCTGAGCAAACAACCTCGTGGGGCCGAGAGCTCGGCCTTTTCCTCAAGTTTGCACCGGCCTTAACAGGACAATATGTCCCAATTGATAAACAATCCCAAATTTCATAGTGTACTCACTACTGTAACTGTAATAAAAATTATTTGGCACTCCCAGGTGAATGAGGAAAGCACAGCCCAGCTGCGAAGGGAAGGTAATGAGGTACTCAAGCTAATGATTCCTCTTAATGTGAGTGGAGCGGCTGGTTTGGGTGTCAGCGTCAAAGGCAAATCTAGGGCCCCAGAAGACGAGGGTCGCGACAGCCCCCAGGATAAGGGCATATTCGTCAAGTCCGTGATCAGTGGTGGGGCGGCCCAAAAGGTAATGTGGATAGGTGATTCTGTTCAACCCAAGAACAAAAGACATACCATGTGTGTACGATTTGTTGTCTTATCTACAATTCAGATTTACATGACACAAATTTGAATACAGATCGTTTCTGTAAAAGAAATTCTTCAATTGGTTTCGGCTGCTTTAAGTTTAAATTAAAGAATTTGTTGAACATTTTTGGCGAGGCTCCTCACTAAGGGAGCATACTTACCAAATGACAGCTACATTGAAGTTGTAACGGCCGAGGAAGCCAAACACTTTAGATAACGAAAGCATATTACAAATAACACAAAGCATCTGCTTTAAACATTCCCAGTAGAAACACTCTACAGCAACCACATGACATCAAGGACTTGTTCAATTCTGGCCGACAACCAGAAATAATTCAACTGTGATTGCTGATATTCGTTACTGGTCTCATTAAATTCTGATGAAAACTGAGGACGAAGAATTGAGCAGCTGCTAAAATAACTGTACTGTTTCTGTTCATTTAGTCAATGATATATTTTCGTAATATTAACTATTCATTGTTTTTAATAAGAAGCCCAATTCAGAAATGTCATGGTCAATAAAACTGTAAAAGCACAATTACAAAGTGCCCTTTCTCTCCCTCCCCCCCTTCCCCCCCCCAAAAAAGATATATATATAATCAAAATGATCGTTCAAAACACCTTCGATATTAACAGGATGGTCGACTGAAGCCGGATGACCAGCTGTTGAGTGTGAATGGAAAGTCATTAATGGGGCTAACAAACGCGGAGGCAATGGAGACTTTACGGGACGCCATGCAGAACACTCGCCCTGGTCAAGCTTTCATCGACGTTACCATTGCACGAAGAAAGGACCTTGACACCGAACCCGGTGTTTTGTACGCCAGCAAGTCCCTGGAGGAGCTTAATGCACCTGATCAGGAGAGGTCCATCGAAGCAGTCCCCTCTAGAGCACCTAAGCCAAAAGTACCTGAAAGGAAGGTGTCCAGTGGTGTTAAGAAAATGGAAAACACCATGAGAGTGCAGACGGTTACTGTGGAAGGTACTCCATCGGTTTTTTGCGTTCTCTTATTTTTGTTGCATGAACGACTATAACGGAGAGATTTTTTGAATTTTTATAGCTAGTTGGGCAGCGGTATTGCAGTTTGTACACAAGTATACACTTTATTCAGGTTAGTCATGGAACTGAAGTGACTGCGTCTTTCTCTAAACGTTTTTTAACGTTAAAATGCTTGAAGGTATTTTTGATAATAAGATACTTTTATTTTGTTTGGCTGGTGTGTCGGTATTGTGCTACTCAATTTCAGTGTCTTATGATTGTGTAGTTCTGTGCTTTTTACATCGTGCGCACCGTTTTTTTTCAAAATAATACAAATTAAAGCAGTGCTTTCTAAATTTAACTCGAGTGCTGAAGCAGTTTTCTCTCAGTATGTTTATGTCTAAATCGATGCTCATAAGATAAGAATGTTTCTCTTACAGTTAATTTTGATTTGCCTCTTTGCATATTTAGTATACTGATCCCAAATAACTGAACGATGAACACGTGCCTCTTTATACTCTTTTCAGAAGGTGAAGTTGATTCCGAGGAGGATAATTTCTCAACAGAACCACTCAACCTCTCTCCAATCAAATCTCGGAATTTGGTCAAACGAAACGAGTCGTATTGTCATGCGGTCAACAGAACCATGAGCCCAAACATGATTCCAACCCCGTATGGCAACAGACGACAACACCCTGGCCATGTGATCTCCCCCCTGGCTGCTCGGGCAGAGAGTCCCAATGAAGAAACAATGGCATCATCTCCAAGTAGTGCTCGAGCTATTATAAAAAGACTTAACGATGAGCCAAGCACGAGCACACCTCGTGCTGCATACCCGACAAGTACTGTGGCTTACCCGACACCCCCTATTGGAAGCACCAGCGATCCCGTTCTCTCCCGTGTAGGACCCCCTCGGGTTCCTCCGCGCAGGGAGTCAGCGCAGGACGTGTCGGGAAATTATGTAATTACCCAGCAGTTATCAGCCGGAGCTGTGTCAATAGATGGTTATGCTCCGCAACCCGACCAAGAAAAGGTAAATGCGACACTCCTCTAAGGAGCCTCTGAGTTCTGTTATATTACGCAAAAATGCAACATTTTTCTTCTCTGCTGCGTTGCATCCATTTGTGGAAAGACAATCTTTCGCTTTCCTTGCTGTTGATGACTGTTTCATCTACCTTTCATACTCAAAGACAGTGTAATTTAATAACAACGGCATGTTGGGCCAGATCACAAGAATCATAATATTTTGTTTGCATAGATATCCTGGTACACGCCAAACTCCGGGCGTAGCCAATTGAAACGCTTGATGATCGAATCGAGTCGAATTTAAATGGTGATTTGTGTTTGGTGTTGTTTGAATACCGAAACTGTGTTATGCGTTACAGAGCAAAGTTTATACCAGTTGTGCTTCACAGCTTTGTTGATCAAAACCATACCAACTTATTCCACAACATGTTAATTGTATTGCAAACATTTTCCTCCGAATTTCAACCTCTTTGAGTTAACATTGGTCAAAACGTGTTTTTTTTTCAAGTCTAGAATTCGAGCAAGTGCAAACCTCAGATCAAATTCGATTGCGTCCTTATGAAAATTCGTTCGGTTACTTTCGATTGGATATTTATTAAATAAAATAAAGTTTTTTAAATATTTCACTTTTTAGGTTAGAGGATGACTGATGTAGCTAAAAGCTAACATATGAAATAAAAAGGACTTTTTCTTGTATGTAATATCAGATTACCTGCTGAGAGATCACATGCAACGCGGTCGTAATTTGTTAGCACAAGTCAAATAACAGAACTGTTCATCTAACTGTTCGTCTTTGTGGCGTTCTTTAAAAACTCGAATATTCAACGAGACGTACCGATTAAATAGACTCCGTCTGACTCATTACGTTTGTACATATCTGCTAAATTCTGAAACACTAAATATTGTAACAACACGCATGCATTAGGCGATAAACTGTTAAACTGATCATTGACGTATAATAACTGTAAATGACTTGAATGATTTAATCTCATTAATAAAGATACATAATCACAAATGACTCCGCTGCGGTGATATCAGTGACTGTCTGCGTTATTGACCGAAAGTTTAAAAATGTAAAGTAAATATCAAGATATACGAGTACATAGTTTGTTTTATATCAGTGGTATGACGGGTCTGCGCATCGGCTGTATGCTGTCTTTGTATATCAAACGAATATAGCATTTTAAGTAACAGTAACGTCTTGGAATAAAACTGATAATAACAAGTCAGATTTCTACAATTATCTGTTTGACAAAATTCGTAGAAGTTGTTTCTGATGGCCACGATTTGGGTAACGGGTATCAGTGGTGCTTTAAATCTTTGTGTCCATGTTAGTTCCATTCAAGAACTTTCTTTGCTTCTCTGTCCATTCTACGCCACTGTGTTATTTCCATAAAAAAACACTTGTACCTCTGTAATAAAAAAATATTTTTTTTGTGGATAAGATGCTTGTGTTTGCGTCGTTGCGTTGCCAGTGCTACAAAGTCTTTTAGCCATTGCAGGGCTCGACATTAACACTGGCCCGATGGCCCCAAGGCACATTTTTACCCATTTGGGCCAGTATGGGCCATTAACTTTTGAAAAGTGGTGGCCCGATGGCCCCAAGGCACTTTTTACCCATTTGGGCCAGTATGGGCCATGAACTTTTGAGAAGTGGTGGCCCGATGGCCCGAAGGCACTTTTTACCCATTTGGGCCAGTATGGGCCATTAACTTTTGAGAAGTGGTGGCCCGATGGCCCGAAGGCACTTTTTACCCATTTGGGCCAGTATGGGCCATTAACTTTTGAAAAGTCGTGGCCCGATGGCCCCAAGGCACTTTTTACCCATTTGGGCCAGTATGGGCCATTAACTTTTGAAAAGTGGTGGCGCGATGGCCCCAAGGCACTTTTTACCCATTTGGGCCAGTATGGGCCATTAACTTTTGAAAAGTGGTGGCCCGATGGGACCAGCAATTTAAAGGGAAGGGTAATAAAGACCCAAATCTTTTCACGTGGGGCCAGAGCACTGACATGCTGGGCCAGTATGTTTCTAACTTTACTTGTTCGATGGGCCAGTCAATGTCGAGTCCTGCATTGACTGTAATATGCGGTTTATGCAAAGTGTAGGAAGGTTACCAAGTTTGAGTCACAAATGCTGCAAAGTAGGGTGTTGGATGTCGTGTCTACAGGCAGAAAAATAACGATTATCAATGTTTCTTTTGGTTATAAAATATTTATTTTTGTGTTTTGTATTTTATTTTGTGTTGATGTTGATATTTTCCTGTTTGTTTGCTGCTGTAATCTTTGCAGTTTCGGATGAAAATTCGCCCGCCGCCCCTAGCAGTTCTACCCTCCCCCGCACAACCCGGCCCCTCGTCACCCCCTCCTCCCTCCTACGAAGCAGTGATGTCACGAAGGGAGAGCAAGCCCAACACGCCATCGACTCCTTATTCACGGTTCGATCAGAGTCCATTCTCATCGGATACCGACTACACCGATTCAGCGCCACTGAGTCCGCTGGAAGCAGACGGCGTTCAGAACCCGTTTGATCGCGATGGTATCGGCCGACAGTCGATGTCAGAGAAGAGAGGCAGGGCCGCGTTAGATGCCAAACAATCAACTTTTTTCGTCAACCGCGAGAGGTTAAAAGAAGACAAAGGTTTGTTCACCACAGATTTATTGCAGACTTGCTCAGTTTCTGATTTTTCTTGAGGGGTTTGTCAAGTATTTGAGACAAGAGGGTTAGAGCGCTTTTGCTTGTTACTTATTTGGTAAAACAAAAACTCAGTTCTCATTTAACGAATAAATCTCCGTCGTTAAAACGGACAGCTGGAGTTGTAATTAACTCTCGATAAGATGGAAACTTCAAATAACTGCTGATCCATAAATTAATGAGAAACATTGCAATTATTCATAATAGTTGTACATTTTATCTAAAACTGATTGGGCAAATATGACAAGGAGACTTGACTCTCAACGGCTGTTTGTAAAGTGTTTCTGAAACAAGAAAATTCGCAAGTCGCATTTAGTTTTTGAAGAAAATTCTGATAAGAAACCGGATCTTTTTTATTTGGCCTAAGACGACCTGCTAGAACTTGGCCCGATGTTGTTTGTCTTAACAGGAATACTCGACTATTGCAATTAACTTTGCACTACATATTTTGATAGGCTGGGTTCGGATAGGAAAGATGAAGTTAAGTTAGTCTTCTTTTTTCTGATACTGTTAAAACACAAATCGACCTTCCATCTTCTCCCCAATCAAAGAAACGAAATATGACGTTTTCTTTCAGTAGAACAACTGAACTCGTCACCATCTCGAGGCAAAAGTTCAAGTGAACCTGAATTAAGCATACATAACGTACGTGAGGTCCGTGCTCCTCGCGCCATTCTCCTAAGAGCCGACTCCGAGGGCTCCGTTCTCTCAGGATCTCGAACAGGTAAAAATAATAAAAGAATAATTCTATTAATTTACCATAATAAAGACTTTAAGATATGAATTAGTAAATATTCTAAACTTGCCTCCTTTTCATTAATTACGAGCAACTGTTAGGTCATTTGCAACTGATAAGATATGCTCATGTGCATTATTTTTCACGATGTTTTTTACTTTGTTCTCTAGATTCTAGGGCTCACTCAATGAGTTTAAAGGGTGTGGATTACGTCACTAAATGACCACTATCGGCCGTTTATTTCAGCGACTTAACCTGAGGCACAACCCAGGCTCTAACGATAGCAAACGTGACGGCCAGAAAAAAAGCCGGACAGGAGTTTGGAAACACTGTTCTTGTTTACTTCCCGTAAAATCAGAGAACATATCAGTGTTTGAAAACAGATTCATGTCCCCCCTCCCAACCCCATATCTAAGATGCCATAAACGATTCTACCAATGTCTGTTTTCTGAGGTGTAATAAAGAACATTTTTTTATCACTTGATGTCACTAGGATTTTAACATGTTGTTTTGGCTGTGGTTTCCTCTTGGACTTAAGTCGTGGTTTCTTTTTTCAACTCAAGGTTATCCAGAGAGCGAATCAGACAAAGAAAAAGAAATGCGAAAAGTTGCTTCAACCGGTTCAATCATTGACGAACGCACATCTCGTGGAAGAAATTCGCAGTGAGTATTGTTTTTGTCTTTTCCTTTGCTTCCTTTTTTGTTCCCGCCTCAGTGTTGTGCATTCTTTGCATCTTTTTGATTTGTGCATATTTTCTTCTTTTCATTCGAACTCCCTATCACCACAGTGCCACGCCTTCCTCGTAAACGTAGCCCTGCTGGTTGCTTAAAATCTATATTCTTGTGATGATAACTGTCACGTCGGGCCGATTGGAAGTAGGGTGGGAAGAGGGGAGTGTTGAGGGGGGTTTTGAGGGGAGTGTTGAGGGAGTGTTGAGGGGAGTGTTGAGGGGGGTTTTGAGGGGAGTTTTGAGGGGAGTGTTGAGGGGAGTGTTGAGGGGAGTGTTGAGGGGAG
>JANSTQ010150766.1:0-11770 GCA_026167885.1 Bergia puertoricense
GGGAAAAGGGGGAGGGATGTAGGCTGTATAGTGACTTAATGTGGGGATGGAAGATAAAATACGTTTTCTCTATATCTCTGCCTTTTTAAATGTTATGAAAAGGAGGCTGAAGCCCTTGAAACGTGTGTGGACACACAACGTATCAGACTGTAGGAACAATGAACGAGAAAACCGTTTTTTAAATAGTTGTTTGTACAAGTGTGGTGAGCTAATTTCATGACCGTGGAGGAAGGGGGAGCGGGTTTCTTTTTGCTGTTGGTCTCTAGACCCCAACCCACAATTTTAGTCTTTTCTGAACCAACGGTGAACTTCCATATAAAAAGAGGGAATACTTATCGGAAACCTTCAACTGCACACCTGAAAGATACCAATCTAAAGTAGCTTTATAAGTTTAGTTTTAATCCTAAAAGGTATCAGAAACAGAGACAACTAACTGCACCACTTGACAACAAAATCGGCTTGTAGTTTGCTTAAAGTTTTTTTCGTGACCTTTGTACAAGATCATTTTGTTTAGAAAACATTTGTGTTGTTATCAAGTCCAAACTTTCTGCTTTCAGCTGGTAAACTTCAGTAATAAATTGTTGGGCAGTTGTTCGAACTTAAAAACATGTAATTATTTATGCGAATCAGAAATTGTATGCCCAAGAGGTATCACCGTGCGGCAACTTTATAATTGAATACAAGCAATTAAAATACCAAGATTACAATAATCTAAAGAGAAAAACGTACCCCTCAGGTTCAAAAATGGTATTTTTTTTTCAAATATTAAAACATGTCATGGACAGAAGTTATTAAATCCTTTGGAAAATGATAATGATCTCAAACTGAGTGGCAAATTGGCTGACACAATGGTATCCGGTTAAACTTGCCGCTGGGGGGTACCAACCAAAATTTTGGGTGGGGATGTGCAGCCAGAGCTTCAAAACCCTGACCCTGTTCCTTGACCAAAATAAGTGATTTTCGATACCCTTGTTCTTGACCTAAGCCCTTAAATGTACACCCTATATCAGACTAATTTCTATCTGTGATAAGACCAAGGCTGCAGATTTTAATAATGCTATTTCGCAAAGTTGATTTTCGTCTTCGTTCTAAATTTTGATTTATTTTGAAATACCACGACAAAAATCGAAGTGAATACAGAGTTCAAAATCCATACCCTGTTCTAGACTAAAAGGACAAAATGTATACCCTGCTCTTGACCAAAACGGCCTGAAAACCATACCCTGAACAGCGGCACATACCCGTATAGTCCATACATGGGAGTATCCCCCCCCGGGCTATTTTAGAGATTAAAATAAGAAACCCGTGATTTCCCAAGTCCTTTGCCATGCTGCGTTTCAATGTTCTTAAACGGCTGCATCACTTGAATGAAACTGGATAATTTTTAAAAGTGAACTACGAAACAAATGAAACTTTGGAATTTCATTGAAAAAGGGATGACAGTATCACAAACTTAACTAGTTTATCTTTCTTCAGTATGTTTAAGCAGGTTAAAACTCTTCTAGCAAAAAACGAAAATCGTTGATAGTAATGTTTGGCGGTAGTATGAAAGTGCACAGTCAGTTAGAAAATTTTTTTTTTCTTTTGTAATATTAGGTATCTCTTCTGCTGTCTTACTTTGAATCAGTTCTTCGGATTCGTGATAATCAAAACTAAGCTAACTGTTTTATTGCACCAATTTGGATACCTTGTACTTGTAGGCAGAGTCACATGTGCGCCCTGTGTAAAAGAACAACCGAAGTTGAAAGTCTGTTTAGAAGAATAAAGATTTAGTTTCTAATAGGAAGGTGTCGTTATTCTTTTTTTAACACTGATTTCAAGTTATTCTTGTCAGTTTGCAGCAGGTTTACATGTAACCTGCAAGTGTTACTCATTCTTGCTCGGTAGTACTGATCTGCGAGGACCACGAGGATGTTGTCCAGAGAACAGCCATTTTGTATGTTGAAATACACGTCTGGTGTTGGTGCTCGTCTTTTTTCACATCCAGAACGTTGAACCCTAACAAGGCACAACCTGGCCGGTTGATCAGTTGCAAATCTGAACATCTCGGATGGCTTGGGAGTTAGGAACCTTTTGTCCAGATGTAAACAGAGTCGTTTTCATCTGGCGCCGATCGATTTTGAACTTTAACAAAGGTGTCTCTATTTGCGCGCTGTTCATTCACTCTTAACGTCTTCACCCGGGAACCCTTTCTTGAAAACTGTAAAAACAAAGACAACAGAGAGAAATAAAACAGGAATAAAAGAATACAACACAAGGGAGTCCACTTAAAGTTTTGAGTAACAAACCTTCACTCAAATTTCCTTGACCCTCGTGGTTTTTGTATATTCTTGGCTGTTTTTCTCGCTCTTCTTAAAATGTGTACACGGGCATTTGCTGCTCTTTTGTGGCAATTGTATATTATAACAGTCAGTCTGACAGAAAACAAATGTATAGTGCTTCACGTTAAAGTATTGTGTTGGTGACAAGATTTGTACATTTGACAGACAGAGTGCCTTAATGTTCGCCAATTGAGAACAGATGAACACCGTTTAAAGGAAGAATACGCTTTACCTATTTTTATTGTGCCTCGCTTATATTTTGAAAACAATACAAGTACCATAAATTTTCAATGGAAGCTGTTAGTATTCTTGCGGGCAGTTCCTTTTCAAAACTTTCACTTCTATAATACAATATACTTTCATTACAAAACTTACAAGTTTTCCAAAAAAATGTTAATACTATGCATACACATTACGCAAAACCGTCTAAAACCTTCGTCTATTTTTGGCATTAAAAAAGGTCTAGAAAGTGTCAAGAAGATCGTTTTCTTTATACTAGTCGTTGTTTTAGCTATAAAAATTGTGTTTAGTTCGATAAGCCACCAAATACCCTTTCTTCTGGACAGCCAAGACATTTCCAAGTTAATATACAAAATATACTTGTTCCACTTACACGACTTAATCCATCTTCAAAGCAGATTCAATTTCCTTTCGTGTTTTGTCCCATCCAAATTTTCTCACTGCCTTAATGACATCGATCACCAGGGACGGGAACTTCTGGTAGAACACATAGTCTTTCATCAGGAGATCCTGAAAAAGAGAAGTGCGACCATGATCCGACGCATGCGCATATGCGTTGCGTACGAACCGCACCAATTCGACAGCAGAGTTCGTGTCGTACCTCCGACCACCAGCTCTTGTCATTTCAATATACACATCTGGAATGTAATTTTCCCACCCGATGACCGCAAATTTCTTCCCTAATGTATTCTCCAATTCTTGCTCCACCGATGATGGTATGGTTATCATGTATCTGGGTTTTTGAAACTCTTGTTGATTGCCAACGGCCTCGAGAAATTGTTTTTTCTTCGCCTTTGACCAAAAACAAGGGTGATGCAAAACTTCCGTTGTCTGGGGACGCATTTCGCTATTTTTATCCAGCATCTTCTCCAATAGGTTTTGAGCCTCGGGAGACAAATCCCTATGCAGAAATAGCTTATTCTCCATTATGTTTCGTTCCTTTTCGTTCTGTTCGTAATGTACACTTTTTGCTGTTGCTGAAGGGTTGGCAAATGGGTGTCGCTTCTCAGCCAAAAGAAAATGCAGAACGAGGCCACAGGCAAACACGTCTGATGCTCCAGAGTGCTCGATTTTCTCTTTTGTTTGCAGGAGCTCAGGTGCCATCCAACATCTCGTACCACCAGCAGCGTAAGTTCCACTGACAGTATACAATGTAGTGTTAAAGGCAGCTTTGGTGCTCAAGCCAAAATCAGCAAGCTTAAAACAAACTCTAGGAGAAATCTTGTAAAGAATGTTTCCAGGTTTGATATCACGATGTAAGATACTCATTTGATGCAAAACTTGGAGACCGTTCACGACATCTCGGCAAAGGGAAATATCGAGGGAAGTATCCCTAGGTTTTTTATCCACATATTCGTTAAGTGTACCCTCCATCAGCTCCAAAATCAAGAATACGAAATCACCGTCCTCATGATGACCGAGGTATCTCACAACTTTTTCGCAGTTTCGCAACTTGACGAGATTAGCAATCTCTCTTCGATCCTTCGGGTGTACCAATTTGTGCTTCTCAACCCTCTTCACAGCAACTTCTGTTCCATTTCTCTCATCCACACCAGCAAATACGTGTCCAAAAGCTCCCGACCCAATTGGCTCCTTATGGTAGTGGTAATATTCGATCTTATTCGACTTTTGACGGCGCACAACTTGCGCTATCACACTTCTGTGAACCTCTGATTTGGGTTCAGACCATCTGAGCAAAGGCGGAATGGCAGTTAAGTCGATAGGCTGTTTTAAAAGTTCGAGCAACTGCGGTAAATTTTCGGCGATGTCATAACACGAAGCACCATCTGAATCATGAAGGCTGGGGTCAGCGCCATAAGCCAGTAGGCGACTTGCTATCCAGTAGCACATTGTGTTTCTAATATCTTCTACATTATCACTGATGCTAGTTATTCTTCTACAAACGAGATGTAATGGGGTCTTTTTTGCCGAGTTCAAGACATTGACATATACACCAGCTTTTAGTAAATCATCTATTATTTGCTGGAGTTCATTCGCATTCGAGGAACAAAGAATGTGAAGAATGGTTTCCCCATTAGTGTGTTTCTTATCTAATTGACCTACGCCTTTGAAAAACGAAATCAATGTATTGGCCAACATAAAATTCTTATTCCTTATGAGGAGTTTCAACACTGACTGGCCGCTGTAGTTAGTGACCCAAGGGTTCAATCCCATTGCAACGATTTCCTGCCATTCTTGAAGTGAATCAGCAAAGCCAAAATTATCGTCCTCGCAAAACCTTTCATAAACGTAAAGAGATGAGCTCTCTAAAGATGTTACTCTTGTTAGCAATGGGGTATTGCCACTGCAAGCTGAAGTGACATTTGACCACGCATCATGCTCTAGAAGACAAACTATTACTTCCCGGGAAATAGCAACATGGAGAGGGGTCTGGTCTTGATTATTTCTCGCGTTTACCAACGCTCCCTTCCTAATTAACATTTTTCCATACTCTGTTATCATCGATGAGTGTTTAATATTACCAAGCTCATTCTTTGAACTAGCCATGGCCCAGTGGTGAAGAGGAGAATTGCCACTGCTATCTTTGTTGTATAAGAAAACCTCTCTGCAGCAGCCTGGGTGCTCTGTAAGGTCTAATACCTTTCTAATGCAAAACTTTGCGGAAATATGAAAAGCTGTTTGACCCAAGTTGTTTATACAAAACGGATTTGACCGAATCGTCTGACAAATGTTTGAAAAGATGTTGCTATCAATCTGTTCAAAGGCAAAATCAAGAGGCGTACGACCTTCCAAATTCAATAAAGTAAAATTTGCCTCATTATTTAACAGATCAGCGGCAATGTCTTTACTGTTGTGCTCAGTGGCTAAGTGGAGAGCAGTATTACCAGACTTGTCCGCTGCATTGACATCCGCCCCACACTGTAACAGTTCAGTGGCAGTCTCTTTATTACTGAACCTCGCGGAACAAAGGAGTGGAGTTTTACCGTCATTGTCCACTGCATTAACATCAGCCCCACGTTGTAACAGTTCAGCTGCAATCTCTTTACTGTTGTTCTTAGCAGCGTAATGAAGAGGAGATTTACCGCCAATTTCAACTGCATTTACACCAGCCCCATGTTGTAATAGTTCAGAGGCAGCTTCTTTACTGTTGTTCTTGGCAGCATAATGGAGCGGAGACTTACCGTCACCGTCTACTGCATTGACATCAGCCCCGTGATGTAACAGTTTTGTGGCAATCTCTTTATCCTTGCCCCAGACGGCCCAGTGGAGTGGAGTGTTACCGTCCTTGTTCACCACATTGACATCAGCCCCACGCTGTAACAGTTCATCAGTAGCTTTTTTACTGTTGTTCCTAGCGGCCAAGTGGAGTGGAGTGTTACCGGCCATGTCCACAGCATTGACATCAGCCCCACACTGTAACAGCTCAGTGGCAATCTCCTTATTGTTGTCCCTAACAGCCCAGTGGAGTGGAGTGTTACCAACCATGTCCACAGCATTGACATCAGCCCCACGCTGTAACAGTTCATTGGCAATCTCCTTATTGTTGTTCCTAGCGGAACAACAGAGTGGAGTATTACCGTCATTGTCCACTGTATTGACATCAGCCCCGCGCTGTAACAGTTCAGTGGCAATGTCAATATAATTGTACCTAGATGCCCAGTGAAGTGGAGCATCACCGGCCTTGTTCACTGCATTGACATAAGCCCCACACTGTAACAGCTCAGTGGCAATCTCCTTATTGTTGTCCCTAACAGCCCAGTGGAGTGGAGTGTTACCAACCATGTCCACAGCATTGACATCAGCCCCACGCTGTAACAGTTCATTGGCAATCTCCTTATTGTTGTTCCTAGCGGAACAACAGAGTGGAGTATTACCGTCATTGTCCACTGTATTGACATCAGCCCCGCGCTGTAACAGTTCAGTGGCAATGTCAATATAATTGTACCTAGATGCCCAGTGAAGTGGAGCATCACCGGCCTTGTTCACTGCATTGACATAAGCCCCACACTGTAACAGTTCAGTGGCAATCTTAATATTGTTGTCCCTAACAGCCCAGTGGAGTGGGGTATTACCGACATTGTTCACTGCATTGACTTTAGCCCCATCCCGTAACAATTCAGCCGATGCTTCTTTACTATTGTTCCCAGCGGCCCAATGGAGTGGAGTGTTACCGCCCATGTCCACTGCATTGACATCAGCCTCACGCTGTAACAATTCAGCGGCAATCTCCTTATTGTTGTTCCTAGCGGCCCAGTGGAGTGGAGATTTACCCGCAATTTCAGCTGAATTTACATCAGCTCCACGCTGTAACACTTCAGTGGCAATCTCTTTACTGTTGTTCTTAGCAGCATAATGGAGAGGAGATTTACCGCCAATTTCAACTGCATTTACACCAGCCCCATGTTGTAATAGTTCAGTAGCAGCTTCTCTACTGTTGTTCTTGGCAGCATAATGGAGCGGAGACTTACCGTCACCGTCTACTGCATTGACATCAGCCCCGTGCTGTAACAGTTCAGCGGCAATCTCTTTATTGTTGCCCCAAGTGGCCCAGTGGAGTGGAGTGTTACCGGCCTTGTTCACTGCATTGACATCAGCCCCATGCTGTAACAGTTTATCAGTAGTTTCTTTACAGTTGTTCCAAGAGGAACAATGGAGTGGGGTATTACCGAACATGTCCACTGCATTGACATGAGCCCCATGCTTTAACAGTTCATCAGTAGCTTCTTTACTATTGTTCCTAGCAGAACAATGGAGTGGAGTATTACCGACCATGTCCACTGCATTGATATCAGCCCCACACTGTGACAGTTCAGTGACAATGTCTTTAATGTTGTTCCTAGCGGCCCAGTGGAGTGGAGTATCACCGGTCTTGTTCACTGCGTTGACATCAGCCCCACACTGTAACAGTTGTGCTACAACTTCTTTATTGTTGTTCTTAGTGGCAATATGGAGTGGAGTATTACCGACCTTGTCCACTACTTTGACATCAGCCCCACAATGTAAAAGTTCAGCGACAGCTTCTTTACTATTGTTCATAATGGCCCAGTGGAGTGGAGTATTACGGACCTTGTTCACTGCATGGACATTAGCCCCAAGCTGTACCAGTTCAATGACAAACTCTTTATTGTTGTTCCTAGCGGCCCAGTGGAGTGGAGTATCACCGGTCTTGTTCACTGCGTTGACATCAGCCCCACACTGTAACAGTTGTGCTACAACTTCTTTATTGTTGTTCTTAGTGGCAATATGGAGTGGAGTATTACCGACCTTGTCCACTACTTTGACATCAGCCCCACAATGTAAAAGTTCAGCGACAGCTTCTTTACTATTGTTCATAATGGCCCAGTGGAGTGGAGTATTACGGACCTTGTTCACTGCATGGACATTAGCCCCAAGCTGTACCAGTTCAATGACAAACTCTTTATTGTTGTTCCTAGCGGCCCAGTGGAGTGGAGTGTTACCGGCCATGTCCACTGCATTGACATCAGACCCACGTTGTAACAGTTCAGCGACATATTCTTTGCTGTTTTTTATTGTCGCCCAGTGGAGTGGAGTCTTACAGACCATGTCCACTGCATTGACATCAGTGGTATGCTGCAACACTTCAGTTACAATGTCCTTGTTGTTGTGTCTAGCGGTCATGTGAATAGAAGTCCAAAGACCACTAACTGCCATTATATTTTACCTAGTTTGCACAATTGAGTAAATAAGAAAATTTATAAAAATCAAGATTACTGATTTGTCAGTCAGAACCAAACTGGTAACTTCATGGTTTTTCTCTCTTTTTCCATTTTAAATTGTAAAGATGATTTCAATTTTTTGCATTGATCTTGGAGCAATTTATCAAAAAGCTGTTGTTTTGCTTAAATGCTTATCAAAGTACAAAGGCCCGACTGGTCATGAAAAGTAACCAAGCTTTTGTCTGTCATTGAGGCGAAGGTTGACTTGGCATTAAAACAAACCCTCCGTGCCTTTGACATACAAATCAGTGGTATTATTATGCTAACCAATTTCACATCTCTAACCATGTAAGGTAAACGTTCGCCTCAGAGCCAGACAAAGGTTTGGTTACTTTTCAGGAAACATGAAAAGGGCTATTAGCCGTAACAAAAAAAGATGGCCACTGGTACATTTAACCATAACTCCAAGAGCACAAAAAACCTGAAAACACTCATAAAAACGTACAGAAAAGATCTGAAATCTTCAAAGCTAGCATAGACAACGTTGTTAGTGCATGGAAAAGTTTCCCAAAACAATGGTCTTCATGTACACCTTTTTCCTGAGTTAGGTTCGCAAGGCATTGTGGTCAAATGTACAGCCGCCATCTTTTTCGGTATAGTGCATTACATTAGAAGGAAACTTCACCCTCAAACCTTACAAAAATGATTCAGCCAGCAGCCAGCTTCAGTGAGCCCAAACCGGTTTTACATGTAACTTGTGGTACTGATATTGACAACAACG
Organism: Bergia puertoricense; assembly: GCA_026167885.1. Taxonomy (NCBI): domain Eukaryota; kingdom Metazoa; phylum Cnidaria; class Anthozoa; order Zoantharia; family Parazoanthidae; genus Bergia; species Bergia puertoricense. Next base: position 8,982 of record JANSTQ010150766.1, read on the forward strand.
GATACCAATAGGTGTAATAGGTTTCTCATGAGCCAGTCGGAGGACTAACCCACTCCTGCCAGAAGTTTTAGAGATGATAGACCCAGAAAAATGCTACAAGCTGTTTACTGTGATCACAAAGACACCTCCTGAATTACTCACACCAATACCTGAGGTTAAACGAGGTGAAAGTTACCATTGTCCCTTTGAAGGCACAGACTCAAGTAGACAATGGAATATAGGAGGAAGGACAGTAACGCAACTCTTATTTACATTTGCTACGAGCTTCGTCCAGTGCCAGCACAAAATTGTGAGTTTTGAGCCAATATACACTCTGAAAGATGACAGGTACACTGCTAATTGCATTGTTCACTCTGTTGCTGACTACCTTTGAAATTAATTAATGCAACACGTACTCCTTGAGGCTTACAAGGATGGTGGCTTTGTGTCATGTCTGTAAAGACTAGATAATTGGATTCAGATTCCTATCATGTAATAAAAAATTAGAAGCGATAGTATGCGCGCAGAACACGGAGTGACGTAGTAGGGCCACTTGAAAAGCAGAGAGAAAACTCGTCTTCGCCTCGTTTTCTCTCAACACTTTTTTCGTGTCCTGCTACATCACTCCGTGTTCTATTCCTGTATAGAGCCATGCGCAACACTGTTTTATTCCTTTAGCAATTTCTAGTTAGTGCACTACATTCGGTGTCATTTAACTAACTTTGTTTTTGTATGTAAAAAGCATACAAGAATTAACCATCTAGTAAATGATACATAACTGCTGTTCATACAAGTATACATTTAAGAAATGGAGCACTTTTGAGAACTATTGATTAGAAGAACTAGTCAATATTATTGTTTAACTTCAATGGGCAAAACGGGAAATAATGGATAGAATGGCCCCAAACGCATCATGAAGGTGCAGATCCACACAATAAACAAAACTTAAATTCGATCTAATACAGAACTATCAATACATAGACTAACTTAGAGTGTGGGCTACCTGTGATGACACAGGTGGAGGGTAGCAGGAGCTTGGGCAATAGCACTCTAGGTTCCTTCAAGGCCTGACTTCCTCTTTCAGCAAATCACAATTAAAAAATGGTGCACTGTACAAATTGTGAAATGGTAAAAAAATGGCTTTTTGCAATAATAATAATAATGTCTTTGTCTTCTTGTAGTTCCAGTAAAAAAAAATGCCAGACAACCACACAAAACTGCAAAAAAATTGGTGACCTCTTGGGATAAATGTAAGCAACCTCGTACCCAGGCTCTTCTCTCTCCTGAGAGAAAGACCCTGGTTGGGTCTGGTCACGTGGCATACACATTCTGGGTGGTAACAAATAAAACCAACGAGGGAAGGGTGTTTAAGGTTGCATTTTGTTCTTACTTAGCCTAATGGAGAGTGGAATATTTTTTGTTTTGTTTTCAACAGAACAAACGCATGTGCGCGTGATACTTCCAGACTTCTAAAATGTCGAGCGCAAGTAATGCAAAATGTGGAAGAGAAACGCAAAAGAAATTTTATAGTAATTCAACTGTCGATACAACTAGCTGCAGACTTTGCAGTTCTGTGGGATATGTCTGCTACCTAAAAAATCTTTTCAGCATTTCAAATCGTCTTTTGTTGACCGCCGCGGCAACTCTCTGCCTCGCAGGCAATTTTTGTCGTAAAGATTTCGATGACAAAACGGCTTATTTAGCTGACTCCTCCCTTAGCCAAAAAATTTGTCATTGGTCACATGACCAGACCCAACCAGGGTCTTTCTCTCGGGAGAGGGAAGAGCCTGGGTACGAGGTTAAAATGTAAGTTAGCAGACCTTACTCTTGGGAAAGCCATGTGACTGCCAAAGGTCAAACCAGAGGAGGCAGCGGTCTCCCCCAAGAACCAATCCTCAACAGTTTCTTGACGTCATTCGTTGCGGGATTTCTGTGGGATTTTCATCGACTTTTCACAGAAGCTGTTTCGATCAGACACGGGTGTTCGGTGAACGGCGCGACTTCAGTTGAAATTTTTGCGAAAGAAGAGCATGTGATCTAATTTTGTGGAAAGCCATCTTGGCAAGGATGTATTACTTCACATTGTCGAGAAATGTCTTTGCAATCGGTTAACACTGAACGATATTTTTACCAATGTGAATACAAATGGTCAATTGTGTTTTTATGGACAAAGGTGTTCGATTTCAGAGCGTGTTGCTGTAAATTATTCACCTTTGTTGCCAATCGGAGGACTGCTGAGAGGAGTGACCAAAAGTTCGGACATCGTGGGAATATGGGAAAACCACAGGTATGTAGCTCTCAGTGAATATATTTTTGGTATTCTCAATCAGTTTGCCATTTTATGAAGAAGTTACCTAAATCGAATGTCGATTCCATGTGATAAAAGCCATGAAATGAGTACAAATTCAGGGTGTTCGAGCCTCGTAACCTGCTCGTGGTTTTTCATTTATATAAAAAATAACTGACATTGATTGATTGAACTCTCAGATAGTTAGCTGCAATGCAAGTTTGTTTGTCTATTCTGCTTTCAGTACATTAATATTCACAAGCCGGTAACGACAAATGAGCCGTTAATTACACTAGCATTGCATACAATAGTTTGTAGAAATTAGAACCAGTGTGTGAAAATTTCAATTACCCCCAGTATTATTGAAATTACATGTACATATGTGAAGTGTATGACTATGAATTTTTAAAAGTATCTCCAGTGATCTTTCTTTGGAATGCGGTTCATTTGTGATTTTTGCTGTTTCGCAGATCTTGATTTGATTATAAAGTTTTTTTTGCACATCATTAGTATTTAGTGGTCG
>JANSTQ010150777.1:11027-22100 GCA_026167885.1 Bergia puertoricense
ATGGAAACATTGTAGATAACATGGTTCGTACGGGTCATGGAAAACCTGGAAAGTCATGTAATTTTTGAAATTTGTTTTCCACGCCTGGAAAAACATGGAATTTTATTTTTTAGCTTCAGTCATGGAAAATGAATAGAACTGAGTTTTCCAGTTAAAACGTTTGGGCGAAAAATCACTGAATTACCTATATTTCAAATTAATGTGAAATCAATCTCCTTTCACCTGAGCATCAGCTCTGCTTGAAAATAGCAAAACCGAGATATTTTCACATATCGTAAATCCCGGAGTATCAGCCGACTCGTACTATAAGCCGACCCTTCTTTTTAGGGCTAAAAAAATAACTTTTTTATATAAGCCTTTGTGAAAATGAGGTCATCGAAAACACAAAATGGTGATGGAAAGTCTTGGAATTTGAAAAGTCCCAGAGATTACAAACTCTGGAAACATGCCGAGTGCTGTTTTAGTGTTTCAGTGATAAACAGTATGGCAGTAATAGATTTCAGTTAAAATATGATAATAAGAGGAGACATAACAGATACTGGGTGTTCACTATACGACAAGTTGTCAAGTATTCAACAATCTGATTAAATTAGCTGTTTGGTTTATAGCTGGCACTTAGATTCTGTACCATTCTTTTGCAGCTGGGACTTTGGGGATGGCCAAGTTATTAATGGAACAGGCAAGAGTTCTGCAAGTACCACTCACACTTATCCCAGGTAGACGGCTATCGTACAATTATAACTAGGACAGCCGCAGCTGACTCTTTATATACGCTATCGGGAGTTGTCACGATTTTTGTGCTTCCAGAGCTCAAAAAATCAGCTAGAACATTCCAGTTTTAAACCTGCAGTGGCAAAATCCTTGAACCCAAGGGGAGGCCTACACAGTCTGATACATCCTTGGTGATTTAGTGACTGTGCATATGTTAACAGGTTGCATGCATGCAGAATCTACATTTGTAGGGACATGCTGGGATTATATTACAATATAGACATCTCTGATCACCAATAACTATAATGGGGACTCATTAAGTCGCTAAGTTTATGAATGTTACATGGCTGATGACCCCCTTCGGATTTGCACCACACATGATCATCAATCCCGTATAAGCTTCAACCAAAGGACATGTGCTCTGGAACTTTATTTGCATAGTTTATGTTGTTGCACCAGAAGGTGATGCAAACAGCTCACACTGTTGCCAAAGTAACACAAGAATTAAAGAGGACCTAGAAACGAAATATTGAATCCTGAGCACAGAGTTTACAACTGAAGAGATCTCGGGTAGTAGAATCGTAGAAACGTCAAAGTACGCCATTGCAACTCTGAATTAATTTGACCTAAAATTAGCTTCTAATTCGTGAAAAAAGTCATCTTGAGACGCGCCCCAATGAGTGTACCTGTAAACTGTTCTGATGACATGACTCGCATAGCCATTGCAAAGTATTGCAAAGTGATACTATAGCTTTTTTAAGTGCTTTGGAGACATGCCACATAAAAGGAGCAGTTTTGCACCTAAAGTACACATATTCAATCATTGACTATAATTGCGAGTTTTTTGTTTATTACATTAATGCTAAGGGTTTGAAGCAGGAGGGCTAGACTCTGACTTCGTTTTTAAACAGTCAGCAACCAGAAGGTCTCATAGTGCTGTTATCTTGAAAAGTAGTCACAAGTTAATTAATTTAGTGATTCTGCTGTTTTACAGGGCAGGTCATTTTGTTCTCGTGGCTACTGCACACAACACAAAAAGTACCCTGATCTCTCGGATAGACGTGCACGTACGAGGTAAGTTTCTTTTATTCGCTGTGTAAATCGCTTTGATTACCCAAAACCGATCAATGTTTTTGTAGCAGTGGTCAAAATTAACACAGCTGCTTCCACAACAATCAAAAGTCTAGATATTAACAATTTATATAGTCAGTGACGCAGTGTTCAAGTGGTTACCGTGTCTGACTCGTAACCTGAAGGTCGTGAGCTGTAATCCCGGCCTGACCACTCTGTTGTGTCCTTGAGCAAGGCACTTTACCTGACTTGCTCCAGTCGACTCAGCTGTGTGAATGAGTACCATCTTCTGCTGGGGGCTAACCTGCGATGGATTAGTGTCCCGTCCAGGGGAAGTTACACTCTCATCCGCTTAACACTACAGAAACCGAAGATAAGCGCCGGCCTTATGAGCCACTTGGCTCACTTCCACAACAATCAGAAGTCTAGATATTAACAATTTATAAGTTTAGCGAGGGCTTGCAAGTCTTCCAGTTGAGATATATAAAATATGTTCTACCCTTTCATCTCTAAGTGCCGTTGTTCAAATGTTCATGCTGTTTCCTTTTGTCAGCTCTCTTGTTATAATACTACAAAATCATTTCTTCCAAATGAACTTGTGGAATATCTTGAACTCTTCCCACCAGTCAAGTTAATCCTTGTGCAAATGTTTTGTCTCTGTAACAAGTGTACACATGTACAGTGTATATGTACTAATAAAAACAATTACCGCAGTCTGACAGGACTTTATTACTCATTTGCGTTACAGCTCAGTTGGACAGCAGCAATATAAGAATTTTCTACAACCCTCCTGACCCTTCCATTAACGAACCAGTACTCTTCTCAGCAACTGTGACTGGCATTGCTTCAGTAAGTGAATGAAATTGTTGTTGTAAAAAGAACTACTGTCGTATCGTCAGCAGACTTACAACTTTTTTATGTAGTTTAATATGGGGACCTCAAGATATGACGATATGCAGACACAATTCCCGAAGTAATCTTGCCGTGTTTTTATTGATTTGGCGTCGTGATAACTACATGTACATTGGTTGCATCATTTTTTTGTCTTCCGTGTAATTACAACAGGACCAGAACAAATAAGAAACTCCAAAACTAGTTCTGGAGTTTCTCTCGTCCACGTTTTGCTTCCGTGCCATACCTGAAGGTCCCTGATTTGCAGCATACTGCAAAACGTACTAAGTAGATGGAACAGAAAAGTAACATTGAAGCCTAACTAAGAGGGACTTCTTGAAATGAGATGTTTAATGCCGTCTTCACAATACGCGAAGTTAATGCTGTATTCTAGCTGTTTTGATTTCATCTCTTGTAGAATTCCATCGGATCACTGAATTACAAGTGGGACTTTGGGGACGGTTCTTCAGCTGCTATACTGCTGCCTACCCACTCGTTTGCACACGCAATAGAGTAAGTAGACTTGTATGTTGTGTATGATTGGTTGTGAGAATGAAGAAATTGGTAGTCGATCTACTATAAGCTCTTGAGGTTCTATTGAGACAGATAACGAGCATTTAGCAACAAATCATTTAATTGGGCTTTTTGAGAGCAAAGGGCTTATCAGTTGTGGTTGGTTTGTCGTGCGTGTTATGCAGACACTTTGTGCTAATTGGATCAATTATTCTGTTTCAGCTACACTGTGAAGGTTGAGATTAGCAACCAAATATCCAAAGCAACAAAGTCAGTTAATGTTACTGTAACTCATGGTACGTAATAACATGGCGACTGTCAGGGGTGGGGTTGACGATGTTAAAAGAAACCAACTTTGCCCGGTGATTCAACCCTTACCCTCCTGTCTAACAGTTTTCGTCAAAACTGTTCCCTGTTACGTACAACAGGACATGGTACCGCTCTCATACACTTTTTAATAATACGCGGTATTTGTTAAATTATATTTAAAACAAGTGTTTTCATACTTGAGGTGCTTAGCCACATGTGTAATTAGTTTTACTTTGTAATACAGATAATCCCCTGAAATGATCTAAGAGATTTTATATGGAACAACTCTGGCCGTCTTGCCTTTTTTTGTTAGAGTAGAATGGTGAAAAAACTGGGTTGAGTGATTGCTTCTAATAGTTGTTTTGTCAGATTTTGGTTCTTATGTTTCCTTATATCTTGAGCGGTATTTTGGTTATCAGTCCGTAGTTACATATATGTTAATGTCAGATAACCAACAAACCTATACATTAATGGAAAGCTGATAAAATTCTTTAAATGAAGAAGTAAATCGTTTTTATAAATTCGTTTTTGAAAGCAAAAACAATTGTTCTGTTTCTGTTCCCTTCATGAGTACCCAAATGACCCAGATTGCACTTTCTGCCATCAGTTGTCGCATTTCCAACTTAAACTCAGCTTGCATACAAATTCCACCTCGGCAAAATTTAAGTGTGTACACCATTTCTATTTTCAGTAGCGTAGCTACCTCTAGGCAAAAAGGCATTTGACTACACAACATTTTGAGCCAAGTAAACGTCTTAAGCCAAACAATTTATTGATAAATCTTGAAGATTTTGTATACAAACCCAGTGTTATCATTATGCATAAAAACGCTAAAATGCTCATTAAAGGTCTTGAAAGAACGTTGTCCCTCCTTCAACCAATCTCGACTAGATAGCCCCTCGCTTCACTCTGTTGTTTTTGCCTACAATTGAAAGTGGGCCTGATTTAGAGCTGATTCAAGTAAATGTCGAGGTTTCACGCGGATATGTGAAGTTGAGAACTTATCCCGCAAATAAAGCAAATATGAACTTCTTATTTTCCTGACAAGTTTTTGAACTTTATTTGATAGACTATCGCCGTGCCAGATTTTATGCCAGTAGGCCAATAATTGACCGAGTGGCAACCTTTGGCATGTCCCTAACTCGTGTGAAAAATATTTGAGAAAATTGACTCGGAAAAAAGAGAATACCAGAAGTGTAAAAGGGGCTCTTTCGTGGCCGATGTCAAAAGATTTTCTCTTTTTCAGAAATTACATTTTCGCAATCCTTATCCAAATAATTTCGAAAGAAACAAATTCAGTTCACCAGTAAGACGATAATTGATCACTTCTACCAAGGTTTTATACATTTTAAAGCAATTTATTAGATTGTGTCCCGGCCCGGAATACAAACCCCGATTTATTGCCTCCTAAAACAGTCCATCCGTAGCAACTACCTCATGAAGAACTTAAATTGGTATCTCAACAGTGCCTGTTGAGAGATATTTTAGCTTTAAACAGCCTTTTTTGTCAATAAATTCTTGAGCATGCGCAAAGCCGTGAAAGAGCCCTTTTAAGTACTTCCAGAGAAATACTCAGTTGGCAGTACTCCGACAAAATCTAAACGCCACGCCACGCCACGCCACGCCACGCCACGCCACACCACACTATACCACACCACACCACGCCACGCCACACCACACCACACCACACTATACCACACCACACCACGCCACGCCACACCACACCACACCACACTATACCACTCCACACCACACTACACCACACCACACCACACCACACCACACTATACCACACCACACCACGCCACGCCACACCACACCACACCACACCATTCCATGCAATGCAGTGCTATTTTATGTTGTTATGCTGTGCTATGCTATGCTATCTAGCTATTTACAACAAGACCTAGGAGAATTAAACTCGCTGATGTCCATTCATTTACCTTCTGTGATTTGTTTCAGATTCAACTCCAAAGAATGTAGATGTGTCCACGATAACAGCAAAAACAGTTACAGTATCGTGGACTCATCCTGTGGCAAGTGATAAGTATGTTGATGGATACAAGATTTTCAAGAGGTAAGTATCACCAAGGAATACACACACGTTTTATTTGTATAAGAGAACTTGAACAAGGAGGACGAGAACATCAACAATTTGCAAAACGCTGCAAAACAATTTACTTAAATACCGAGTATATAACAACGTGGGGAATGTAACCAATTTTTCGATTGTCATCTTTAGAGAAGAGATCGTGAAAAGCTCAGTTTTGGAGTTTCAAGGAGAACACTAAATTATTTCAATTTTCGTGTGGCTTTAGAATCCAGTAGACGTCATCTAACAAAAGGCATGTTTCAGAGGACAACAGAAAAAGGTGAACATGATGTATTGAGATTTACAACGTTCGTACAATCTTGAAAAAGTCTTGAATTTTAGCTGTCGGCTTGAAAAGTCCTTGAATTTGGTAACAGTACTTGATTTTTTTATTTGCAACTTCTTAGGACGTTCCAAACCTTTTATTGCAAGAACCCAGGTGCCATTCCCGAGATAGAAGAACTTAGCCGAGCTGCTCGAAAATGGGTTCTGCCAACGAAACTTAAATCAGTATTCATTGAGGCAGTACTCTCTCTTTCTCTCTTCCTCTCTTTGCTTCCCTCTCCATGCACCCCCCTCTCATTTTTAGGAGAAGGTCAAGCATTACACCTAATTGTTTGCCGATTTTTTCCGTAGCAAGTTGAAGGATTCCGCCTATACTCTTGCTGCTTCCATTGGTGATTCCAAGATTGTTAGGCAGACTGTTACGGGTCTGACACCATACACCAAGTACTACTTCAAAGTTGCATCCTATAGCTCGGGACACCTCGGTCCGTTCTCGAATATTGCCAGTGCTCTTACCTTGGAAGACAGTAAGTAGAAATGTGTGTACGTCTTTTTAGCCATATTTGTCAGCTGAAAATGATTATAGGCGTTAGCTACTTTTTATTGTTTCCTATACTTGTCTTTTACAGTGTGCAGAGGAGTTGGAAGTAAAGTGACTTAGTCTCAGAGGTTGCCCCCTCGGGCCACCACTTTTCAAAAGTTACTTGCCTGTACTGGCATGAAGGGATAAAAGTGTCTTCGGGCCGTTGGGCCAGCGTTAATGTTGAGCCCTCAAACAATAAAACAATTACCTTAAATTAAAGTATATTCTTTGTTTTGTATCATTGGAAAGAAGCATGCTGCTCTATTGAAGATATAAAAGTCAGTTTTATTCCACGCAAGCTATTCCGTAAGACGGCCAATAGAAGTACCATTATACCAATGTGATATGAATAGAAATACATAAATGAGATGATTACATGACCCTCTGATTGCCGGTCAGATGCTCTACCTACTGAGCTACAGAGACTCACATGGGGAACTGGGTCACTTTACTTGGTTCTAGTGGATGTCACATGGTCATATGATTACATTCTTTTTTAGAACCAAGTAAACCACTGAACTTCCGAGCATTCCCCCGAACGTCAACTTCCATAGACTTGCAGTGGGACGTTCCTGAAAATCCAAATGGCAAACTGACAAAGTATGAGGTGAGTACTTAAAATAGAAGAATCTTATCGTTTGAATTTTGGCTTCTAAAAATCCAACTCCAAGCTTTAGACAATCGCAAACTGTAAGAGCCATGCAGAGTGTGTTCTCATTGAATGTGCGATATGCTGGTTTTGCAAGCTTCCTTTTGTTGGCCCAGTATTTGCCAGTAAATTTATGCCAAAATCTTAATCACTTATATTATACGTTTTTCTTAAAATAAGCACCAATAAATTCTAAAATTGACTGCACGATATTGAACTATGACTCAATAAAATTCTAAATGACAGAACATCTACCAACTTAAAAACTTTTTATTCTTGTTGTAGGTTTTGAATGTGTCATTAAAGTCATTAACTTTCTATGAACTACAGCTGTGCAAAATCTTTTTCCGTGGCTGGTGTAATACTGGTAGTCAAGTACAAAATTACTCCTGTGTAGTCTTGGATTTTCAAAGTTGTAAAGGTGTAGAAACCCCGAATTTAAAAGCATTTTAAAATAAACTTGGTTTCTCGTGGGAATACAGAGTTTGTATCGTTCTCACGTTGTTACTGCTGTTGTTGTGTGTAGATTGATTGGGTGTCCCCCCAAAAAGAAAAGAAGACAGACTCCTACAACCCGAGCCAGACTCATGCTAACTATGTAGGACTGAAGGAGAACACTCTCTATTCTTTTCAGGTTAGTCTTCACATTCATGTACTAATAATGTTAATGGTAAAACTAGTGATGACAGGGGTTTCAAAAAGACAAACTAGTAGGAGTTGGAACAGGCAGAATAGGAGTTGGCGGTTTATTGATGTCAAGGGTTTCAAAAAGACAAACTAGTAGGAGTTGGCGGTTTATTGATGTCGCTGCAACTATAACTGGAGTCTGAGCAACTGTGGTGAAACTAGGCGTTGGAAAGTAGGCTAGTAAACGTCGCTTGTGACGTGCCATGCCTTGTTTTAAAACCCCTGGATGATAATGATGACAGTGATAAGGATTCTAGTGATGTCATTCCTTCTTCTCTGCAAACCATCTGGAAGAGTTTACTCTAGGAAACTCACTTGCCCTGACGTCTTATCGCGGCACAGTGGGACCAGGATACAGTGATGCAGAGTGGTACGGTGTCGAGGGATTAATCCCGACCTCATACACGGTCGACGAATGATGATGGTGATGATTGGTGATGCTGTTGGTGATATGTTAATGACTGTGCTGCTGTTGATTGGTGATGCTGTTCTATTGGTGATGGTGATGTTGATGATTGGTGATGCTGCTGGTGGTGGTGATAATTGTTGATGTTGAGGATTGGTGATGCTGTTGGTGATGGTGATTGAGAGTGGTCTAATGTCATTCTAATGATGAGCATTGTGCCAGTGACGGTGTTGATGTTGGTGGCGATGTTGATGATGATGGTCATAGTAGTAGTAATAATGTTTTGATCATGACGATGCGGGTGATGGTTGTGATTGTCATTGTGATGATGATGGTTGTGACAATAGTGATGGTAGTGATGTTTATGATGATGATGGTGATAATAATGGTGGTGACAAGTAGTTATATTTTGCTGGCGATCCTTGTTCATTAATCATTTGTTTTGGTTCTTATGACGATCATCACTATGTATTAGGTGACAGACGACAAAGTTGTTAGGTTCTGCATTTCATCATTCGTTTCCCAAGTTTCTTAAGCCAAGGCATGTAATTTTGGGAATATCATTGCATTTGTTAGTCCTTGTAACATCAGGTTAATTTACAAGGGCCTGAGAAACTGTTTTTCTTTTTGCCAGATATTTGCCTATACGAAGATCGGGAAAGGGCAAGGAGCTGGCCCAGTTTTTGTCAAAACCAATGTGTCAGGTAAGACCTGAATCAAAATGACGTGCATGTACATACATATGGTATCCGACGTGTAAAACACACTCATTTATAGCAAGTAACCATTACGATCAGCTCGAGCACATGAAAATTAGAAAGCTTAATGTCAGAAACGTCAAGAACTGTTTTATTTCCTTCAATTAAGTGAAGATGTTTTTAACATACTGAGAGAGTTGGATAGTAAAGGAGACCACATTGTCGCCATTGTGCTTTGATATTCTGTGTGGTAGAATTTAATGATGACCAAATGGTCAACCTGTGGTAGGGATGAACATGATCCATCATTACGTCATACTGAGAAATATATATTATGGGAAAATAAGTCTGATGGAATCCAGTCATGATGGGCAAGCCGACAGTGAGTTTGTATCATGTTGGCTAGCAAACGTAAACCACCGTGGGTCAGCCTGTGGTAAATGTGAATCTTTAAGGGTTAGTCCTGTACTGAGATTTACTCATAATGGGTCAGCCTGTGGTAAATTTGAATCTTGAAGGGTCGGTCCTGTAATGAGATTTACTCATAATGGATCAGCCTGTTGTAGTTTGAATCTTGAAGGGTTGGTCCTGTAATGATATTTACTCGTAATGGATCAGCCTGTAGTAAATTTGAATCTTGAAGGGTCGGTCCTGTAATGAGATTTACTCATAATGGATCAGCCCGTGGTATATTTGAATCTTGAGGAGTCGGTCCTGTAATGAGATATACTCATATTGGGTCCGCCTGTGAGAGGGTTGAATCCAGTGGCAAAAGTGTATCAGATTGGCTTAGCCTGCGGTGAAGTTGAATGCACGGATTGGTATGTCTGCTTCAGGTAAGATAAAGCCTTGATTTTTCAGTCAGTAGTAACAGAAACCCTTAATTTTGAACCAGCTTGAGGTAACACTCTGACACTTCTGGGATGAAAACGCAGGGGACCAATACATGATACTCATCAAGGTATAGGGGATGACTAAGTAATAAGAGGGCTCTTTCACTACTGTGTACATGTTTAAAAGTTTTTTTGAAAAGAAAAATATATAGCCATCTAAAATATCTTTAACAGGAAATTGTTCAGATACCAATCTGTGTTGTTCGACAAGTGAATTGTATGTATGGCCATTTTTAGGAGGCGATTAACTGGATAGTAGTTTTGTGTCTTATTATCTATTGGATCATCTTATTTGATGTGAATACACAGTAATAAATTCGTTTAAAATGCATTGAATCTTTGTAGAAGTGATCGGTTAAAGATCTGTTCGATGATATATTTTTTTTCCAAGCCGTGAACAGAGCAAATTGGCTAGCTGTGTTTAGATTCAAACTGTCTATTTAAAAATCTAGTTTCTTGTCGTTTAGAATGATAAAAACAAAACAGTGTTGTTTTTAACAACTATTTTCTGCACTGTACAGCTCCCACGATGCCCCCTCGCAATATAGCGAAGACAGGTTCCAATGGCACATGTATAAATATCCGGTGGGAGGCGCCCTATATGTCCCGGGATGACCAAAGGCTTTTCCCTGTTGAGGTTAGTGCTTCTCAGTCCTCAACACATTTGATATCTCCTAAGACCCCTTGTGGTCATATATGGAACATTAGCTAGAGATAAGAGAATGGCTATTTTTGTTGTACCTTGGATGTGTCTTGCCATACCTTGTTTTGTCTTATGTTGTCTTGTCTTGTTTGTTGTTGTCAGTTATGTTCTAGACTGTTCTATTCTGTTCAGTTCTGTTCAAATATATTCTGTTCTACTCTGTTCTGTATTATATTCTGATATGCTACGTTATGCACCAGTCTGTTTGGTTCAGTTCTGTTCTGTACTGTTTTGTTTGCTCTGCCGTGTTTCTGAGGTCGTGTTGTGTTTTGTTTTTCGAATGTTAGGGAACAAGAACTTTAGGAAATGCTATCACTGTGCATCCTTTGGCAGTTAAAAGTACCTTAATTCTCCCCGAAAAATAACTCGACTTTTTCACGGTTCCTGGAACGTAACCAAGCCTTTGCTGGCACCGAGGCGAACGTTGACCTTGTGAAACTGGTTAGCATAATAATAACACACTGATTTGTATGTTAGAGGCATGGAGGGTTTGTATTGTTAGAGATGTGAAACTCGTTAGCATAATAATAACACACTGATTTGTATGTCAGAGGCACGGGGGGTTTGTATTGTTAGAGATGT
>JANSTQ010150778.1:0-11769 GCA_026167885.1 Bergia puertoricense
CGCTGATTAGTGACTCAATATTGGCGGGGTTGAACACACTTTTCCCCTAAACTCTTTAAAATTTTGAAAGTATTGGTGGGGCTAAAGCCCCTCCGGCTCCCCTTCTCCGCGGTCCCTGATAAAGCATAGAAAGTGGTTTGTAAAAAGCATAGAAAACTTTTTTATAATTAGTGGAGGATAAATTGAATTTGTTGCTTTTACAACCTTCACTTGCACTGGTTATATGCACGTAGTATGGTAGGCAAAGTTTGCTACGCTTCCGAGGATGACAGCGAGAATCGATTAATGTTTTTCTATGATTGCAAATATAATTTCTCAAAAAAAAAAAAAGGTCAGTCCACGTGCCATCCTTTCAATCACAAGTTTCTGTTTTGTATAAGTATTTAACGACTTCCACTAAGTCAACTTTTGTGGACGAACCTGGTCACGAAGCTTTGCAACTGTCGTATAAAAAGCGAGAAATAGTCTTATTTCAATGACTTCAGACTCGTTCTTACAGTGTTAGCCTCTTGATATTTAAAAATATTCATAAATACCAATGTAGATAGTAAAACATCTACGGATAAACTGTTAGAGTTAGAAACCAGCTGGAAAAGTAAATTATGCACTGGGGAGCTGTTGTACAGTACATCCGTATGCTTTGCATGCCGTGCTTCGCGTGATTTACATCACATTCTGGGTAGTAGATCATGTATATATTGTGTTCACTGGAACGCTGCTTTTTACGCTGACGATGACCGTGTAGGTCGAAAGGTCTCCGTACAATAAATATCCAACTGTGGCTTTACGGCTTCTTATCATTATGTGTTCGTGTCAGTATACACTCGCTCGCGGATATATTACACAGAGGCTTCATAAAAGGTTAACTTGTGTCGTTCATGAGCATTAGTACAGGCTTCCGGGGGGGGGGGGGACTCCCATATATTGACTGTACGGGTATGTGCCACTGACCAAGGTATGGTTTTCAAGCCTCTCGGTTAAGAACAAGGCATGATAAATTTAGGTGTTTTGATCAAGAACAGGGTATATACATTACGGTGTTTGGTCAGGAACAGTATGCCAAATGTTAGTAGTCAAAGTTAGAGCCAAGAACAGGCCATGCTTTTCTTGCTTTGAGTCTGGAACAGGGTATCACTTTGCAGCTTTTCTTGGTCAGGAACAGTCAAGGCTGGCGGAAGCTCAGAGACATTGGGGGGCGGGAAAAAAATTCGCGCGCCAGTTTTTTTTCCTACGGGGAATCCAGCGGCTTGCTCCCCCGGGAAAATGCGAGAAATCCTAACTCTCTGATACGCTTATTTTGCATATTTTGGGGATGTTGTTGCATAATTATTTTTGTTCAGCCAGCAATATTTTTAATTTTCTGACGAAGATGGCCAGTTTTGTAATCTTACAAATTATTAAATGCGAGATTGGCTATGCTCAGAATACGCTTTCTTGTAAACACTTCGCGCGGCAGAGTAAGGACCAAGGCAGAGGCGAGAGATGAATAAAGTTGAATGCGAATATGGAAACCTCAAAAGCCGTCAAAGGGTAAGGTATGAGGAGCCAACAACAAACTTCATTAGAAGCGTGCGTAAAAAATATATCAGATTTAGCTCAAGCTTTGTTGAGAAACACGTACAATCTTAGGCCCAGGACAAACGTCGAACTTCACATGTGCCAAACTAAATTGCAGTTTGGGTCGATCCAAATTAGTAAAGTTCGACTGCTGCGTCAAACGTCGAACTTAATACATCGATCGGAACCAGTGCAGTGCTCAGAATGCAGAACGGGTTTTCGAAAAAAAAAATCAAAATGGCGTCAAATACAAATTTTCAAATTATTCTCTACTATGAATTGAGTTCGACTAATGTGAAAATCGACGTTTGACCCAGAATCGACCCTAAGACGTTATTCCCGACATATCGAGTCGAAGGTTCGACTTAAGTCGATCCTAATATAAGCTGTCGATCTTAATTGAGTCAAACGTCGAACTTCACATGTACTTAAATCGATGAGTTTAGCTCGGCACATGTTAAGTTCGACTTTTGGCCCGGGCTTTAATGTGTTTGAAAAGATTTTACACATTAATTATAGCTAGACTTTGAACTTTTCTGTACATCGAAGCGCAAGTGATTGTTACATCAAATCATGACCACACATTTTACGCATCCCCGACAGAGGATCAAAACTCCAACAAATAGCGGCTGTGATGAATTAGCAAGTATATGTTATTGTAAATAAATGCACTAAATGCAATAAACTCTTTCGGGCCGCATTTCTTTGAGATTTAGCCCCGAGTTCACAGCTTCATCGGGGACAAGTAGCAAGTGTGTGTTGCAGAAAAAAAAATTTCTTGGCTGGCGCCCCCCCCTGCCCCCCGTGCTCCGCCGAGCTTGGGTCAGGTTTTCAGACTCAGCAGCACACCCCCACCCTGAAATTTCCGGAGTACCCCCGGGACAAGCTTCCATTAATTAGAAAAAATAATGGTCAATTTAGTCTGACTCCCGGGACTGACTCAACCAGTCAGTATACTATTTTAAGACTAGCAGTGCTACTTTTCTTCTTTTCTTGTCTTATTTTTATTACTCATTGTAAGCGTTAAGTTACGAATTAAACTCTTGTTGTTGTTAGTACATTGTGTCGCAATTGAACATGCTAATTAGCTGTGAGATGAGGATTTTTCTAGATATCTGATACACTGAGAAAGACTGTGTTTGATGTTGAAAACTATTCGTATCTCAGTATCCAGATATGAGCTGTCAGACAAAGAAACTCGCATTCGTCCTTTCGGTTTTTCAGTACAACCTACAACAGACCTTTTTACAGCTCCTAAAAAGTAATCAAGTCTTTTTCTGGCATCGAGGTGAACCTTAGAGATATGAAAATGGTTGGCATGATAATAACACTGATCAGTTGTATGTCAAAGGCACAGAGGGTTTGTATCAATGCCAAGTCAACCTTCGCCTCGATGCCAGTCAAAGGCTTGGTTACTTTTCAGGAACTGTAAAAAACGTCTATTCCTTTCCGTCTGGGTAGACACTCTGATGGACAAGAAACTCAAATGTTGACAACTCAGAAACTTCTAAAAGGCCATGATACACAAACCATTTTTTTCTTGTATATACAACACGTCATGACATCACAGTATTGCGCCTTGCAGTGGACACACGTCGACGCTGCGATTTTGCTTGCAACTTAGTAAAACCGCCAAAATATCATAAGCAGAAGATCATTCTAATTTTCCGGTATCATGCTTTACAATGTTTTGTTGTGAAGCAAGCAGTAGGGAGAGTGTTACACGCACATTTTTTCCCTACAAGTTGATATGCCGCGGCGTTTTGCTGTTACTTTGCACTCTGCCAGAAAACTGAAAAATTGCCTGGTGTAGAGGGCCTTTAATTAAAAGATGTGTGGAAACAAAAAATGAAACACGTTAAACGTTTCGTAATAAATATGAGTATCTGGTTGCTTGGCGCTTTTCTCCCTTGGGCATGTTTTTTTTTGGGAGAATAAAAGCTGAATTTCAAGATCCCAAGTAATGGTCCATAATCTGGTGTTCTCCACCTCATCCCCGCATAAATGGCGCTGATAAAACTGATTTTATGTTCAGTCCGGTAAACATATGTTCTTTTTTACATTTACGAGATGATTGGTAATTTTCCCGAGCGCAGAATAAGAATACTTTCATAATCAGAGTAATAATACCATGAGTAATGCTGACACAGCATGTGTAATAAATATTGGAAAATGAAATATTTTTGTTTCATGATTTGTGGGAGTTTTAAGTGCCGTTATCATAATCTTTACCGGGAACATATCATGACTAGATATTAAGTGCACATCTGTATAAGGTTTGTGAGCCAATCTTTTGGTGCGTCGAAGTTATTTTTAGTAACACATGTACATCCCGCGGAATTTTAGGAAAACATGTACGTCAAAAGAGGCTTTCGCCCAACTGACTTTCATTTTAACACACTCTAGCGTTTTCTATGAGTACACAGTTAACAAGGCGAAGCCGATGCGGGTTGACTTTTATTCATAGAAAGCAACATCGAGTGTTCTATCTGATTTAGTATAAGTTTACAGTGGTTTGTTGAATTTATTTCAACTAATTTCCGTTAAACGATAAACGTATGGCAAACTTAAACTCATTGTCACTCGCGCACGATAAAAGCATTGATATCGATGCGTATCCTTGTATCTCAGCGGCTATAAAACGGCAAGAAATCCAATAAAGGGCCAACCATTTAATTTAAATTGAAAACATGGGAAAATTGTTTACGTGTAAATTTTCTATCGCCGGTCAACTTCTGCTGCAATCTGTTTCTTAAAGTATTTTTCATTTTTTTTCTTGGTTTTCTCAAACATTTTTTCAATTTTTCGCAGAGTGCATTTTTTTCGTCTCGATCGATCGTACATTTTGTTTAAAGTATTCCACTCCCTCAGCCCCCCGTCCGTTTCCAAATATATCAAACCATGGTCCGTCCCTAATGTTCAGTACAGAGTTCTATCAGTTATCAGAAATATTATGTCGATTTAAACGCCGAAGTTTAATTTGCCTTGTCGAATGAGATTCATCAATTTAATAAGACAGTAACTCGATGCGAAGATATACTGGCCAATGAAAGTTAGCAACGAGGAGATAAGGGGAAGAACCGGAACAGAGACAGTAAGCCAGCAAATTTAGAGAAGAAGATGGAAGTGGATAGGACATGTATTACGGATGAATGCTGACGAGAACCCACGTGTTGCGCTTTCATGGGCACCTGAGGGCAGGAGAAGACGAGAGAGAACGAAGGAGGCCTGGAGACAAACTGGGGAGAGAGAAATGAAGAGCGTTGGGATTTAAATCATGGACGGAGGCAGCCAGTTTGGCCAAGAATAGAAGACTGTGGATGGATATGATCGCGATCGACCGCCCAAATCTCCAATAGGAGAAACGGATCTATAATGGTGAACTCAATGCGACAGAGTTTATTTCCTCTGTCGAATTCAACTTGGCTGCTGATTTGCGTCGCAAGGCTGCTGGCGCGCGGTTTTCTAGACTGTATGAACATGTTACTAAATATAACTTCATACTCAAAAACAGGTATGGAAAATGAAATATTTATTTTTATGCTTGTATGGCCGTGGCAATGTTGCCGTTTTCCAAAAGTGATGTTAATGTTCTCCTTTTGATTTTTAAACTTTGCAAGCATTGCATGGAGTGCTTAGAAAGCATTTGGTTTCGTTTTTCTGTAATTTTAGTATCGAATTGCTTAAATTCATTTTTTTTTATCACGGAATATCTGTCTTGATTTCCGGATTTTCTCCTTTCAGCTGTGACGTTAACAAAATCGACCGGTTGGGGCCTGGGCCAGATCTATGCGCCAAGCACAAAAGGTCCCTATCCTCCATTTTCTCCAATTTTATTTGGAAGTTGACGTTTACCAGAAAGTGATCTGTTTGTGGACAATAAAAGCAAAATGCAAGACGAACATCGGCAGTTATTAAGAAAACACCGAATGGCACTAAGCAGAGATTTGGAGGCAAAGGTTGTTGCCTCTCATCTGTTTAGCAAAGAAATCATAAGCGAGAATGACAACGAGGAGATTCAAGCACAGAAAACAAACCAGGAAAAAAGCGAAATGCTCTTGGACAAGATCGCAAGAAAAGGTCCAGATGCATTTGGTACTTTGTGTGATGTTCTGAAGGAAGTGCAGCCTCATTTGGAGAAATTGTTGCGACCAGTTCAACCCAGAGGTGAGATAATATGAACTCGAAATTAAGCAGTGTTAAATATGGTTTGCTTTACAGTTTGCTATTTGATTTGCAAAAAATTACAATCTATAATAATTTGCAACACCACACCATTCGCTATTAAATATCTACTGTCTGAAGTTTGTAGCAGCTATTTTAGTAAAGTAATTGTTCCAATAAAAGACTTCTTTATGTAATTTGCAACGACCACGCCGTGAGTTTCCGATAAAATCATATACACAGTTGACGTGTGTATGTGTGTGTGTGTAGTAGCTAGACCGAGATACGGAAGAAATGTATTCTGATTTGTGGAATAAAAATTTTTCGACATAGGCTGGACGTTTTGCTAATATAATATTTAGTGTTAGCCAATATCAAATTATGTAATTTGTAAACTTTACTTATTCCGGGTTCATTTCATATATTAGTTCGTGTGTTCCGGATTTACTTGGAAAATATGTTAAACGAGGTTTCCTGGAATTTTGAAAATATACTGGCTGCAAAACACTCGAGTAAAGTCCCGTGACCCGTATGTTGCAACGCTTAGAATAACATCATAAATCGCGATATATTTGTGCAAAGGGTAATTTGAAAGATAGTTTGCGCTCTAAAACTTGTGGAACTCCCCTTGAGGTACGCAATTTGTGAATGCAAGATGCCAGCATTCATTATAAAATATTAAATATATGACAGATACTGTGAAGTGGCTCGTCAAACAATGAGGTGTTTAATATAAACAAGTGGCATTTGACACAACACAAAAATTCACAGTTCATGGACCTGATCGAACTATATATCAGATCTTCTTTTCAACTTTTCCTTTATGGCCTTATATTACTACAATGGCATACACTAAAGGCATTGTAGAACAAATGCTGTCATCAACTGACATAATTGTGAAAATCAGACACTGTGTATATGAATATGCCAGGTAGGCTTAGCAGAATAAACTTTACCAAACTGAAGAAACCAATCTAGATTGCAGTTTGATTCCATTTAATTTGTAATTCCAGAAAATATCCATACTATCCTTAATTGGATCTTTCGTTTCAACATCTGTACCCCTTGGAATTTTCGATAGAGGCCCATAGTTTCCTTTAAAAATTTTGGCTTATGTAACCATCTTCCCTTGGAGTTTCCAATAAATTCCCCCCATAGGGGGTATAAATATTTCCTAGATTTTTTTTTCTCTTATATTCAGGGAAAATAATAGGAGTGACCATAGCAACTGCATTTATTGCAGTCTTGTTTGTGTTTTTTATTTTTCTTTCAGTTTTGATGTTTATTATTATAAAAGTGGTAGCTTATTTTAAAAAGTAACATTTTCTGCTTCAAAATTGAAGGTAATCATGTTTTTGAGATGGCTTCTATAGGGAAAAAACCTGTGACAGGGTTCATATATGAGTGTTTTTGGTTTGAATTCATATTTTCAGTTTCTACCGGCATAAAAATTTAATTAGTAAAAAGAAGTTCCATAGATCGGTGTTACTTTTTTTAAGGAGGACTAATTTCCAAAATCAAATAATAATAACAGATGTGATTGTTTTAAAATATATTCTACAGTTGCAGGGTGCAATATGAACTATTACAATTGTTGTACCAGCCTAGGGGGCCCACTCGAGTATTTTTGTCCGAATGGATTGTTTGGGTCTGTGAAACATGCCAGGAAATTTTGGGTTGCAAAAATATATGCCAAGGTTTTTTTAGGTAATATGTTTTTTGGTCATTTAGAAGCACATATGTGGTGTTGAAGTCATATCAGAGTAGTGGACAATTAGCTGAAATCAAGGCATGTTGATGCTATGATTTATAATGCAAAATGAGGACAGTGATGATAAATTGTCCATAAAAAAATATGCTATATAAGCTGTGAGCAATGACTCTAGATCACTTTCAGGGCTCTCATTTATAACAGTTATTTATTCACCGATACTGAAGGGATCACCTTGACTGAAATAAATAAAAGTATCTACTGGTATTAATTCTTGTTTACTGATAAAAGAGGCTGCAAAATTGGGTTACTGATAAACCATTGATTGATTGTGCTTCTTTTCCAACATGATTTTTGTGCCCGTGAATTGCACTTGTTATCTAGTATCTAAACCTCAATGATTCTCAGTCTCTAACTAATAGGCTACTGAAATATGTAACTCAAATTTTAGAAGCTGGAACAAGAGCAGCTGTGGATGCAGCACCAGGAAAACCTGATTCACATGATGGCGTGGATAAGACACCCATCAGTGTAACCGAAGGAGATGAAACTGCAGGAATGGAAAACCTCTCTCTAGCAGGTTTGAATATTTACGATAAACTGTAACTCAGTTTGAATTTTAAGTTTTACATGTAAAAAATGTCTTTGTGTTTGACTAAAGGTATTGGAGAATTCAGATTGGTGAGCTTTATTTTATTGTAATAGGTACTTTTAGTAATTTGTTTTTATTTATTTCAGTCCTTAGATATTACCTTGACCATATGACAATAAAATTGATAAACACCATAAAGATTATTATTTGGACTTATTCATGTCTAATTTTGCAAACTTAAAAAATTATTTTGAGATCTTGCTCAATTTTTATTTGTGCATACTTTTTATGTAGGTGATCAAGCAGATGCTGGAATCTTCACATTTGGCAAAGGAAGCAGTGGATCCAGGTCAATGGCAAGTGATACTGAGAGTACAATATACCGTATGGACAAGACACCACGAGGTATTGCCCTTATCATAAATAACAAGAACTTCAGGAAGTCTTCAGGCATGGAAAGATACCCTCGTAATGGCACCGACAAAGACAGGGAGGCTCTTATAGAGGTGTTCATGATGCTGAAATTTGATGTGAGGGTTTTCAATGATCAGACAACTTTTCAAACTGGAAAGTTGTTGAAAGAACTGTCAAGCTTAGATCATTCCAACTATGATGCTGTTGCTGTGGCTGTTTTGTCACATGGTGAAGAAGGTATTGTCTATTCAACTGATGGAAAGATGGACCTGAGGAGCATTTCAGAACCATTCAGAGGTCCAAGTCTAGCTGGCAAACCAAAAATATTCATTTTCCAGGCCTGTCAAGGTAAAGATTAAAATATATCCATTTTGAAAGCAATATATTAAACTTTTTGTTTCATTTCATCCTGGCAATTAAGTCATGACTGCAATTAAGTCATGATTGCAACTGGAAATCCCCCCTCCCCTCTCTCTCTCCTCCAGTGTGAATTTTCTTGTATACTAGCAATACAAGTATGTACCTCTGTTAAAGATGTGGTTTTCACAGTTTTGCTCTAAAGCAAGATGTACATCTCCAGATGACTGTGGCAGGGAGGGATTTAACATGTCAAATATAGGATAAGTTAGTGGTTTTGGTGGCTAGTTTAAGATAAGGTATCTAATTTCAACCAAACTTTTGGTCTGTTATAAGGTACGAGCTAAGCTCCCCCTCCCCCCCCCAGTCCTCCTTCCTCTGGACAATATCCCCACCACACAGGACCCCCCACAGATCTCTCCCTTCCCCATTACCCCACAACACTGCAAAATTATAATCTATGTTAGCCCTTGTTTATATCCATGAAATTTCTGGGGAAGTATGCACCAAGACCTCTTTGAGGCTCAAGCTTTTTGCACTTGCAAAGTCTGTTGAGCATTGTGCCAACGTCAATAACATTGGACCTGCTATCAGAAATGCTAGCTACATCTCTGTGATTATTAGTACGTGCCAAGTAGTTTCTCTTTCAGTTTAGTGCTCTTTATGACTGCAGTGGTAAATGTGTTAATATATTACTGTAAAAAATGATATAATTATATATTTAAAGTAGTGAAATGATTGCTTCGTGAACTTCAACCTGCAGGTCATGAGTACATGGATGGCGTTGATGCAACTGATGGGCCCAGCCGTGCTGACAGAGTAAAGGTGCCACTGGAGGCAGACTTCATATATGCATACTCTACAGTCCCGGGCTACTATTCCTGGAGAAATTCTGTGAATGGATCTTGGTTTATCCAGTCTCTTGCCGAGATATTTAAGCAATATGCTCATGATATGGATATTATGAGAATGCTGACTCGTGTCAATGGTCATGTTGCAAAATTCAAGTCAAGAACCAGTGATTACTACTCGGATAACAAGATGCAGGTGTCAACAATAGTTTCCATGCTGCGTAAGGAACTGTACTTCTTCCCAGAAAATGTCAAAGAAAACTGAGTAGAAAAATGCATTGTCAAGCAAGAAAACAATACAGACATTCAAGTCGAGAACCAGTGATTACTACTTGGATAACAAGATGCAGGTGTCAACAATAGTTTCCATGCTGTGTAAGGAACTGTACTTCTTCCCAGAAAATGTGAAAGAAGACTGAGTAGAAAAATACATTGTCAAGTAAGGAAACAGTACAAACATTGCCTTTCAACAATAATAATTATTTTGTTAACATGTACAGGAATCAAATTTTGCTGGCTATTAATGTATTAAAAGTGTTTTTTAAAAGAAAAGTACATTGCAGATTGAATTGAAGAGTTTAACATCAGTCAATGACACTTTGAAGAGATGATATTCAGGTGTAGTGTGTGACGAGTAATTGCCTGATGAGTGTGATCATTTTTGATCATACGAAACAGAGCTTTAGCAATAAATCAGCGAATCAGTTCTTAAGTCTGAAATCACATTGTTAAATCTACTGCTCCTTTTTAAGTTGAGTGCTTTCTGAAAACCATTTTCCAAATTGATTTGATTTATATATGTATATATATATATGGTTGGTATCCTTCCGTCTCGTGAGACGATGGGATAGCACATTAGTTCTTTTGGCATTTTCGGGAGTGGCTCTGCAGGCCAATTCTGGAGTGGCAGTCTTTCCCGCAACCGCTGCAACGGTGGTTAGTTGGCGACGAGGATGATGTTCCCCGTTGTTTCCGTCTCCTTCTCTTGTCCTCCTGCTCCGCGCGTCTTCTCTCTTCCGCTCTCATCACGCCTTCTCGAACTGTTGTTCTCCATTTGGCGCGATCACCTGCATAACTCTCCCACTTGTTAACATCGATGTCGCTTAGCTTCATGTCACGCTTACAGATGTCTTTGTAGCGGAGGCGAGGACGTCCTACTGGACGGGAGCCTTCTGCTAGTTCTCCATACAGTAGGTCCTTTGGGATGCGGCCAGGGTCCATGCGTTGAAGGTGGCCCAGCCACGTGAGTCGCCTCTTGCCAAGGATAGCGAGTATGCTTGGGATGCCTGCACGCTCTAGAACTTCAGAGTTCATTATCCTGTCCTGCCAGTGGATGCCTAGTATACGTCTAAGGCACCGTAGGTGGAAACTGTTGAGTTGCTTTTCCTGCCTTCTGTAGGTGGTCCATGTCTCGCTGCCACAGAGGAGGGAACTGAGAACGCAAGCCTGGTAAACCCGTAGTTTAGTGTTCTCTGTAAGCTTGCTATTGTTCCAAACTCTGCTGTTTAGCTTGGCCATTGTACCCGCGGCCTTGCCAATCCTGCTATTCAGTTCCGAGTCGAGATTCACAGAACTGGAGACCGAGATCCGAGATAGGTGAAGGTCGGTACCACCTCCAGGGGTTGCCCATATATATATATATATATATATATATATATATTAAAAACCTAAAATACAGTGTTAAACTTTTTAACTGTGTTAGCTTTTTTGACTTACGTATATATATATATATGTGTGTGTGTGTGTGTGTGTGTGTATGTAGGCTTGAATAAGTGGTAGGTTGGCTCTCTAATGGTGATGTCCTAAGTAAGAAGGATCTGTGGGATGCTTCACACTCACAAGAATGGGTAAGATTGTGTTCAACAGAGAAACAGGGAACTTAAAATGGTCTTTAATGATTAAAGAATCAAATGTTTCACCCTTTCGGGCTTCTTCAGTGATTTACACAGGGTTTCTGCGGAGTCTTAAAAAGTCTTGTGTTTGATTTTGTATTTTTAAGGCCTTGAAAATGTCTTCAATTTGTCAAAATTTGTCCTTGAGGTCTTAAATTTTATGCCAAAACTATTGCTGCATGATAGAACAGAAGTTATAAGTTACATAAGTTAGCCTGTATTGTAACTTTT
>JANSTQ010150822.1:1706-11765 GCA_026167885.1 Bergia puertoricense
TTGTTGGCTAGTGGAGGTTGTTCAAGATGTTTCCAAGGGTTGGAAGAAAATTTGAATTCTTGGTCCTTTCAGAAATTATATATATATGTGAATGGGTACTTTTGTATTTAGCCAGAGTTGTGCGAATATCATGGGATGGTTCATATTCTCGTTTTGGGCTACAAGACTCGATGTTTTTATTGCAAAAAAAGCTCGATTTTTTTACTTTTGGCTCATCTTTTAACGGTCACAGCCCTCATAAAATTATGCTCACACATGTCTGGACATTGGATGTTTAAGAATGTATTATTTTAGTATAATTAGGTAAAATAAAGTAGTGTTGTGTTTATTTATTTTGTTTCAGTTCGTATCAAATGCAGAGACTTGGTGAAGAAGATTGCAATTTATAGGCACAGACTTGCAGTGAGTATTGCTTACGTCAATCTCTCTTTCCTTTTATCATCAACCCTTCCTAAGACGTGTCCTATGTAGACAACTTTAGAAACAGTTTATCAGAAGTTTATTTTATTTGAGAAATCTGTTAATTTAAGAAACTCTTTCTCAGTTTTATTTCTTAATCTTTTCCATTCTTGTCTGTAAATACTTGACATTCTTAAATAAGCGAGAAGCATGCAGAATCAGGAACAAGAAAAGTATTAGGCATTTGAGTCTGAAAATCTTCTTTTGGTAAAATATGTATTGGTTTTTTTACATTATACCCTCAAGGGGGCTTACTAAGTTGCAAGCTAAAATATCTTGTAACAGCCACTATCTAAGCTTTTTGAGAGACAAATTGTAAGGATGGGCTGTATTAGGTGACGATTAAGTTGGACTGTAGTTGATTGTCCACAGATTCTTAAATTGGTATAAATACATCAAACCGTAGCGGAAGTGATCGATCAAAGATAATTTTAAAATTATTTTTGGTGGATTAACATGTTTTCTTTTGAAAGTCTTTGGATATTAAACAACTTAAAAATCAAACTTCTGGGGGGAAAAAAGAAACTCCAAACGGTTTAGTGTTGCATTTTGTCAGGGTAAGAAAGTGCAAAAATTTGTTCATTTTGCTCAATAATCATTTTCTGGTTTCAAGGACGTATCTTGAACCAAACAATTTGCTTTTTAGCTGTTGACTTGATTCATCACATTGTTTAAGGGATGCAAAACTGGTGTGATTAAGACTTGCGGAAACGTATTCAACTGATATCACTGATGGTGGATTCATTTTGGACTATTTTGAAGTGAGAATAATCAGAATGTATGTTAAGCTAGGCATTCATTTGGGACTTATTTCTATTCTAGAATACTTGGAATACTCCTGTTTTATTCTACTCCAGGAGTCAGATAATACGTTTTAGATATTTGGAATGTAGAAAACAAATGCACTCGAAATATCAAGAAAAGCTAAGCTTCTTGCTTTCTTTTATGTGTGTTGTTGGATTTTTGTTTCAGGTGCAACTGCCAGACAAAATTGTTGTGTATGAGTTGAACACAGATGACACATCGGATATGCACTACAGGGTCAAGGTAATCATCATACAGTGTATTCCTGGATCCTTAGAAGGTCATGCATTCAGTGTAAGCAACGTGAGAACCGTAATCATTAGAGTTGCGATGTTGATTTCAAAATTGCAGAGAGCAAGTGCAAAATGCGGGATTGAATTTCATCCATCTGCTCTCGGGTGAGGCAATGAAAAAGCTTTGAATTTGCCGGGTTCATTCCTGTACTTGTCGTAAACAAAAAAAAGAAGTTGCAGTTGGTTAGAGCAACAATTCGTGTTGTAATTGAAAAATTGCGATAACGATTTTGTATAATTTACAGTAGTTACTGTAAAATTTTGTTTCTTTTTCAGGAGAAAATAGAGAAGAAATATGATTGCAACCTGCTTGTAGTGTGCTCCAACAATATCATACTGTGCCAGGTAACTCTCATAAACAGGTTACATAATCTATCGTAATTGTTATTTTCCTTTAAAAGTGGCGACTTCACAAGGATGATTTGTTCATTTTCTCTGTGTTATACCAGGAGAAGAGGTTAACCTGCTTGTCATTCGTTGGAACAAAGGAAAGGTGCGTTGTCATATATTACTTGATATCTTGTAAGAACGAAACAACTTTGATTCCTTTAGATACTTGCATCTTGAACCAAAGCAAGAATGATAATTACAACGACAATGATATTGCCAATGACAATGACAGTGATAATAATTATGATAATGATAGTGATAATGATTATGATTATGAATATGATTATGATAATGACAATGACAGTGATAATAATAATGATAATGATAGTGATAATGATTATGATTATGATAATGACAGTGACAGTGATTATGATAATGATAATGATAATGATAATGATAATGATAATGACAGTGATAATGATAATGATAATGATAATGATAGTGATTATGATAATGACAATGACAGTGATTATGATAATGATAATGATAGTGATAATGACAGTGATAATGATAATGATAATGATTATGATTATGACAATGACAATGAGGGGAGGAGGGAGGGGTCAGTGGGCGGGGATCTGAGTTTTTTCTTTGTCCTTTGAGTGGCGAATTTGACATAATGGTGTGGGAAATTTCTACTAGATTTGACCAAAATATAGTGTCCAAAGTATCATGCTGAAGAAACTTTTTGGAAAGTGCACCATGGAGAGTTTAAATTGCACAAACATAATTTATAATCGCCTGTTTCTTAGCTCCACCTCTTACCTCAAAACACAATAACAACCCAGCACGACTCACCCCAGGGAATTTGACAAATTGTGCATGAATTTGGTCAAATTCCTGCCGCTTGAGGTTTACATTTAAATACAAATTATTGATGTGGTGAAGAAGTGATGATGTGTCATAAAGTATGGTCGTTGTTATTAGAGAGATTTTAAAGCATCGCGTTTCTGGCAAACAACAGAAGTGGCCTCGTGACCATAGTTTCCCTTCATTTGCCATTTAACAATTGCCATTTCTAAGTGAATGTATGTAGTGCCGTGTTAGTCGTAAACATGATAATTATTTTACACATTTCTTGTGTACTTATTATTTGCTTTGATGAAACGTAAACGGGAACCTGACGTTTGGCGTTTGCCGTAAACGCGATGCTTAGTCTATCAGTTGTGCTTCCAGTTCCCTTCATTAGCTATTAACAAAGTGATTGTATATTGCTGATATCTAGAGAGTGGGTGATGGAGTCTCTCATCCGCTACATCAAGGTCATCGGTGGGTACCCTGGAAGAGAAGGTCTCTTGGTTGGACTGAAAGATGGAACGGTAATTGAACATTTCTTCCTCTCACAAACCTTAGAATATACACCCGATCTAAGTATTTAGAACATCACATTCAAGGGTTGCAAATCAGCATTTTTCTTAACTGGTTGACAGAGTTTACCTGTATAGCCCAATATAGAGAATATTCCCTCCTTCATTTTGGGTTTGCGAGAAGTTTCACGAGGAAATAGTTGGAAGAAACGATGTTACAAACGAGAGGGTGCTACAAATCTCGTTTCTGCCTAGCTGGAACACAGCTTTGTCAAGGAAGCTGTTTTTCTATCATTTTCATTGGCACTGTACATGTAACTGATTTTGTTTCCTTCTGTGAATGGTCCAGTGCCAATGAGTTTTTTGTTTCAAACCTTGCGTGTCCAATAATGGTTTGGGTCTTGAGATTGTCTTCCATATTGATATTGATATCAGGTGTATCATTTTCATTGACACTATACATGTAACTGACTTTGTTTCCTTCTGTGAATGGTCCAGTGCCAATGAGTTTTTTGTTTCAAGCCTTGCGTGTCCAATAATGGTTTGGGTCTTGAGATTGTCTTCCATATTGATATTGATATCAGGTGTACAGACCTAAAACTTTCTTTTTTCCCCTAGATTATGAAGATCTTCGTGGACAACCCCTTCCCCGTCCAGCTGCTGAAACAAGAAACAAGCGTAAGATGTCTGGACCTCAGTTCAAAGTGAGTTTATTCCTCTGTAGCTGAAATTTTAGAACATGGATGAGCGATTGTTATGTTGAGTAAAAGTTCTTCTAAGAGTATGCTTAGTCCTGTTAGTCCTGTTAGGAGTGGTGATCAGTTAAAATTTGTTTGCTCTAATTTTTGAAATTGTGTTGCTTTGTGTTAGTCGAAAGAAGCTGGCAGTTGTGGATGAAAACAATACGTGTCTTGTGTACAACTTGAGCAACAAGGAACTGCTTTATCAGGTGGGTTTATGGAAACAGAACGCACTTCCAAGTACCATCGAAGCAAAAACAGTGAAAATAATAACTTAATCATAATATGATCTAATAAAGCTCTGCGTAAAATACATATTTAAAAAAATTGAACACCTAAAATTACAAATTATGAAGAAAAGGAAGTTTACGCTGAACTGTTTTTGTTTACAGGAGCCGAACGCCAACAGTGTCGCCTGGAACACACATAACGAGGTGAGATTACCTGATAGTCACTGTCATCAAGAAAACTTGCAGTCAGTCAACCTGACATAACTACCTACCTACCCACTAACCTGCCATCCTACCAGTATTATCACCACCATCGTTACCATCATCATCGTTACCATCATCATCATCGTTACCATCATCATCGTCACCATCATCATCATCGTTACCATCATTATCATCGTTACTATCATCATCTTCGTTACCATCATCACCATCGCCAGACGTTCTATCTCGTGGTGCAACATATCAAACTGGAAATTTCAAGCAACGAGGCCCTTGTCGCTATCTAGTTTCTAATTTGTTTACTGTTCTCTTATTCATTTATTTATTTGTTTGTTTATTTATTTATTTACTTTCATACGTTTTGTCATGCACATCATTTACGATTCTGATCCATTTTCCTACGCTACCAGTTCTTATTAATGTTAAAGATTAAACATAAAAATCAATACCATCTGATCTGTAACCTTCTGCTGCCATCATCTGTGGTGTGTGTTTATTGACCTTTCTCTTTCCTCTCGGTCTTTTCTTTTTTTCCTTGGATGTTAAAGCTGGCTTTATAATGTTTCCTCCGCTCTTTGTTAGAGTGTGCATGTCGTAACCAAATCCATTTTCTCCTACTATCGAGGTGTTCCAGTGGTTCTTGACACGTTCTTTGAATTTATCAAAGATCTTCGTTCTGGCTTATTTCAGACCATCATATTCCAAAATTCTGCTTAACTTTATAAGCATGCGTTTGTTTATGAATCCTTGGACATTTTTCAGCATAGCCTTTGTGGTCGGCTATATCTCCGCTCTGTACAATAACACGTCAAAAGCTGTAATCAGAATCTTTCCAGTATAATTTCAGCAATTACTACGATCCTGCAACATCAGTTGAGAGTCTGTCTGATTCTTCCCAGGATATGCTGTGCTTCTCTGGTGGGGGTACGCTAAACATTAAGGCCAGTAACTTCCCAGTTCACCACCAGAAACTTCAGGTGAGAGAGATATTTATTTAGTAGATATCAACATATATCAGAAGATTTTAGTATATACCAATATAGTACGGTTTACTCTTTACATTTTTTCTAGGGTATTTACAAAGTGATTAAAAATTGTTTTGTTAAATTCGTTGGTTTTTGGAAAAAGTGTGTTTTTAGAAAACTTTTGTTAACAAGGTAGCAAAACTTTGTCTTTGGATCCA
The DNA here is from genome assembly GCA_026167885.1 of Bergia puertoricense. Lineage (NCBI taxonomy): Eukaryota > Metazoa > Cnidaria > Anthozoa > Zoantharia > Parazoanthidae > Bergia > Bergia puertoricense. The sequence goes on from JANSTQ010150822.1 coordinate 7,335, forward strand.
ATAATACATTGTGTACTACGAAAATGTTGAGCTACTCTGTATTATAATTTGGAGTACGTATATTGTAATTTGATTTACCATTTTTTTAAAAAACGTTTCTATGTGACGTAAAACTCATTGAAATCTCTTGCATTAGGAAATGTTTTCTCCCGACACAACATGATCAGTATTCGAAATAATGATCAGAATTTTAAAAATCTTATTTCGCTAGTTATTTCCTCCACTCTTCTGTTTCAGTACTGACTAGCAAATAGTTCACTCACAACTTCAGATGGAATGAACTGATATTGATAAGATAGGTTTGTTAGTATGCCAGGGGTTTGGCATTAACATGGTTTTCAGGAAACTACTATCTTTCTTACTTAAAATTGCTGTAGGCGAATATTTACGCTCTATACTGTAAAACCTTGTCTTTTCTTTCTCTTGTTGATTCAACCACTTTGTGATACAAATATGGCGACTTTTTGGATTGATATTTCTAAGCTCAGTCTATTATAGGATTTTCTTAATATGACCACCCATTAGTATATCCACATTGTCATGGTTTATAATTTGAGATTTGGGTGCAATTGCATATAAAAGGTTGTATGTCAGACGTTAAATATTAGGAAATCTTGTGCAGCAACGTTCAGCGTGCAGCTTTTATGCAAATGGCTCTCTTGTTAAGAAGACTGCACTACTTATAGAAACCATTCCAAACTAGATTGTTTTATTTCCGTATGGGTTTCACATCTTAGGGGTTTGTTGTTGGATTCAGCGGATCAAAGATTTTCTGTCTTCATGTCTACACCATGTCGGCAGTGGAAGTTCCTCAGGTAAAACAAGTTCTTGCATTTAAAATGCGTCATATTGTAATCTTATTCAGATCAGCAGAGTCACCCTGGTTGGCAAAACTGCTGTTTAAGCTGATGTTACACGGTACAATTTTTCGCGCAACAATGTTGCGCTAAAAATCATATCGTGTAACATCATCTTTACCCGTCACCAACTCCAACGAACGTCTGAGAACAATGTTGTGAGTTTTTGAACACCATTCAAAAACTTGCAACACGTTGCCGCGCTATGATACACGAACTTAATTTTTATTGCAACAGTGTTGCAAGAAAAATCGTCCTCCCGCGTAACATCGCCTTTAATCTTGAAAACAAATCAATTGTATGTTGATTAGCTTCACCGTGGAAAAGCGATATAAGTGCAGGGCTTTTCCTACTTTCTGTTGTAAACAAAACTTTAGAAAGTAGCCGGTTAGTTTTCAGGGTTCCCGCGGAGTCTTAAAAGTCATATTTTTGATTTTGTATTTTTAAGGCCTTAAATACGTCTTAAATTTGCCAAAATTTATCCTTGAGGTCTTAAAAGGTCTTAAATTTTACGCCAAAACTATTGTTGCATGATAGAACAGAAGTTATAAGTTACATAACTTGGCCCTATTGTAACTTTTGAATAAAAGATTGAAGAAAAATTAGGTCTTAAATTTTTCAAATTCGGGTCTTAAAAGGGTCTTAAATCTTGTGAGTTGTTAGCTGCAGGAATCCTGGTTTTAGCACTGAATCATAATTTAAAGAAAACGTTATCACTCTTTTCAGAACACAAAAAAAATAGATGGCGGAAATAACTGAATGAGAATGGTCAGTTTTGCTGGCTTTCAGTTACCAGAAACAACGCAATCGACAATGTGTTGTCTGGTTGAGGAGCAAATTTAAGTTTCATTGGCAAAAAGGTGGCCATAGTATTGAAATCACTCACAATGAATAATAGAAATGACTTTTCCACACCCAAGCGAAGTTGACACCATGGTAGAAACACTAGAAGACTAAAACTTTTTTACCTAAATTTCAGTCAGCTCCAATGTACCAGTACCTGGAAAAGAAAATGTACAAGTGAGTATGTAACATCTGTAGAGGGATTTCTATAAGTACTGAGTTGTAAGCAGTTTGATCTTGATGGTGTCCACAAGAGGAATTTGTTGATTTTCTATACGCTAACTGCATTTTTGTTCAATGGATATTGATGTTCTGGAATGGAAAAAATACCGCTAAAATGAATGATGTGAGAATTCCGAAAAACAAGCCATGACAAACGGCATGAGATGTATATAACCTACAAAATACGGCATTCTTTTTGAAATATACAGTGAAGATCTTCTGTGACAGTTCCCACGCTACTTCCGTTAGCTGTGACGTCATATAAAATTGAGTGGGTCAACTAGTTACGTTAATCAAAAGCTTGTCAGTTGCTCAGGCTGTAACGTCATATTAAGTCACACTGCCTTCATGTTGATTTTAATTTAAGTAAAAAATAATCGAAACCATTTTAAAGTTATCAAATTCAGAGTATCGAGAAACTCTTTTCATTGAGTAAAAAGTGCAAAACAGTAATAATGAAACTAGAAGAAAATTATTAAGAGATGTTCCTACATCTTTAATATGACTTTTCGATCAAAGCTTGGTGCTGTGACATAGCGTGTTCTGTGTCCACCCATGGTGCAAAATGTTCCCCTATAAAATTTAGGAAAAGGCAGATATTGTTATCAATAATAGTTCAAGTGTCCTGACGTTAAGTTAGAAAATATAATTGGGAACGGACCCCCTCCCCCTCCCCTCCCCCTCCCCCGATCGTCCTCTCCCCTCCAGACACAGTCAAGATAGTCTAAGTAAGTGCTTATTAAAAGTAAACATACCAATTGCCCAACAGGAGTGCCTATAAGGTGGCCTGTCTCGGTGTGACCGAGGGAGACTGGAGAGCACTGGCTATAGATGCAATGGAGGTTTGTTAAAACAAATTGTTAAACGAAGCCAAACTGGGTAAACCTTTTAAAAAATTGTTGTATTTGCAGGTTCTATAACTACTTCAATATTTCCAACGCATGGTATGGTAACTTATAATTCAGCAATAATTTTCATAGTAAAAACGTGCGTGTAAAAACAGCGGGGCCAATATTTGCAACCACTTGCAAGCAGTTAAAATTGTTTTATTTTTGGTTGTTTTTGCTGTATAATGGCCGAAAATTCAGCTTCTAGGTTCGGAACAGCGACAAAGGAAAAGAAGACGGAACTAGTTAATAATTCAATACGGCAAAACACAAAGAACTCAACACATTTTGCCTTTACTTCAAGGCGTTCATCGCGCGCGCGCGCTTTACCGTTCTAAAGGAGGCTCTGCCTCAGGCAAATGTTCACTTTTCGGACACTTTTTCAGCCTTGGGCCTGTATAGCTTGGTACAAAAAGCGTAGAGGGGGTTTATTCACTAAATAGCCCACCCGCATACGATTATCTTACTTCGCAGCAAAAGATATCGCTTCAAGAAAGACCTTTCGTTGCGCAGGCTGATAATAACAATACTGATCATTGAATAAGATTTATGTGAATGTTAAACTAAAATCAAAATATTAATAATTCTTTTACAGGGTCTGGACTTTGATATAGCCAAAAAGGTGAGTCATGTGTCATGGGGGTAAAATGGAGTAATAAAAAGATGTAGATGTAAATGGTATGGTTATATTGTAGCTGATCACATCAGAGTTATAACGAGTAGAGTTTCACCTTATGAATAACTTTCCGAAGACGACCGGCTCTTCCAGTTAAACCGGACAAATGATTCTCTGCATGAAATACCCTGCCATTGCAGATTATTAATATTTTTGGTTTTCCCAAACAACTGTCATCTCTTCAGGCTGTGTACATATGGGACTTACCTCTTACTATAAAATCCAGATTTAGTTACGGTTCACTTGTTGATTCTAAAGTAACATCTTTGTTTGTTTTAGGCTTTCATAAGGGTTCGAGATTTACGGTATTTGGAGCTGATTCACAGCATAGAGGTAAGAGAAGTTACAAGATATTGTCGCAGTCTCGCACTCGCGTGGGAAGCCGAAAAGCTCAAGAGAACTGTAGTCAAACAGAGCAAGAGCTAAAATGTTGTTTCTTTTGATATACGTAACCTTTACTACATCATGGTAATTGAACTGAATGGACTGCAATTTGGTCTGAAATCATACGCGTGATTTCAAAATTTCAGTCAGAAGTCACAAGTATGATTTCAAACCTAAACTGCATGACACGAAGTTCAATTACCAATTAATTATATCCGTTTTGAAATCAAACTAAGATATTTAAATCTGTGTCATCCATTTTTTGTGTCGTGTGCAGCAAGTACATGTCAAAACTGCCACACGTTGTGCATCCCTTTTTTGCTGCGCTAGGATTGGCTGTTTCAGTTTTTCTGCTTTGTGATTGGTTGTTCAAAACAGTGGAGACTGGCACTGCATCCGTAACACTTCACATTTCAAGATGGCGGCGCCGGGAAATTCAAAACTGGAAAACTGCCTTCACAAAACTCCAATTTGTAAACTTACAAGACAAAAAAATGATTTTTCTTCTATGCAGCAGACCTAAGCTATGTTCAAAGAGCATTTTGGGCGCAACTTGTTGAAA
>JANSTQ010150833.1:0-11764 GCA_026167885.1 Bergia puertoricense
AGCCCACTATAGTATGATCAAGCGAGACGAATTCAATACCACTAGCTACAAGTGACCTGCAGAAGGCCAAAGTGAATCAAGTGCGCAAAATAAAGAGATGCAGCCAACCGTAGAGTACTGGGAAATTCAAATTATCGATAATACGATATGAACTGTAAAAACATGACGCAGTTTATGTGACTCTATGACCTCTTTGTGACCAGCGTGCGGCATACGCTCTGTACAACATCTTATCATCCCGAAAATTTTCAGGTAGACTTTATAACAGAATTTTGTATTTGACGCAACATTGGCTTTTGATTAAATGTCTTCATGACGTCAAATAAGATCCACAAGGTATCATAGAAACCAGTTCTATAATTTCTGCTATTTGTTTGTACGTTGTATTAAATGGCTAAGCGATTAAGATCAACACTTAGTTTGTGTCATAGTTTTGTTAAGATTTTAAGACAAAAGTCTTGGGTAATTGGAGATTGGGTTATAACTGGTACTGTGTTTTGATTTTAAAAAAGTCTTCTACAAATTGTGGACCGAGTTAAAGTAAAAATCTACCACGGAAGGAAAAAGCTTCTTTCCGAGTATTCGGGCAAACATTACATTTTATTCCTCCCATAGCGTTTTGTCACACCGCTAGAAAACTGATTTGATAAGAGTTAAGTGTGAAGCTTGAACAAATCTAACACTATTGTATGTTAATACTCAACGACAATGTTCAGTCATGGCTGAGAAAAATATCGTAGACATTGGCGTGGTTGATCTGGTTTGATCCAGTGCAATCGTATCAATCGGACCCTCAGTTCAGTGACGAAATGTGCTGCCAGGTAGTTCACTTGGCTTGATCCTCAGTCTCAGCAAAAAAATACACTCATGTTTATATAAGAACGTCTAATTTGGGGGCTGAGGCTGGAAGTTCTTAATTATTTTGAGGATTTCAGCCTCAAATGTTCTTAAAATTGTCTTATATTTTTAGGATTGGGTACAGTAATTTAGTGGCTGACTACACTGATGTACAAGTGGCACTAGTTGCCTTTGTATCAGGCACTGTTGCACAAGAATTAGGCATTATTTTACAGTTTAACAACAAATTATCTCACTTAACACAGTATGTAAAATAAATGCTCTCTACGTATCCCAGCCTCAGCAATGATGTTCTTAGCATGTTCTTAAATTTGGGGATTTTTTCAGCCTCAACGTTCTTATAAAAAAGGTTCTTATAAAAAAAAAAGAGTGTAGGCGTTCTAGCAAAAAGAGCAAACGTTGGAATTAGAAAGTCATACAGTTAAAGCCATTCCTACACGAAATTAAACAGGTTGGTTTTGACAAATAAACGGCGTGCTAGCTATCTTCTCGTTTGAGTCCACAATCTCCATATCTATAACTGACAAAAAAAATGTAGTTCTATTGTATAAGTATATATAAACAGAAAGTATGATTACATAAATCAGGTCATTCAAGGTCAATACACTGAGCATTACTTTGTTGTTACAGTCAAAACAGAGTGTTGTGGCTCTGTGCTCCTGCATAAGCAGTTATCAAGCCTCGAACAGTTCAAGAATACGAGCTGCAAGTAGCGATAAGGTATGAAACGTTGTATTTCGTCAGTTCAGGCGCTAAGTACAGTACTGGGCAATGACTGGGGGTTTTAGTATTCTATGAATGAGCGTTGCTAATGTATGTCGGCATCGAACAAATTCATAAAACTTTGTATGAGAGTTTTGACTTTTGACGATATCTCTGTGAATAGTAAAAGAAACGATTTTTAACTTGCCTCAGAAAGCCTTGTTTCTGTTTCTCTTGCTATGTGATTGTGGGACCGACGATTTCAAGCCGAGAATGAAGAACTAAAAATCTTCAAAACGGCTCGAAATCGCGCAACAGAGCAAGAAATAAGACACAAATAACATTTCAGACAAGTCAGTAGAGTCCCTTTTTATCCATATTTATCTATATTTCAGTCGAAATTCAAATACAAAGTCTTATAGTATGAGCCTCCTGTGAGTAAACCCCGATTTGAAGAAAGAGACTGCAAGCATCAACTAAGTAGTAACTTATTTCTTGACTCCAACGAGAAGTGACTTGGTAATCATTAGGAGATAAATGGAGGCTTATATGGTTCAGTAACTCGTGTGTATTAGGGTTCTTTGCTTTTAAAATTTTGTAGATGTCAGCATATTGAACAAGTATATCTGGGGTAGATTGATAGAAATAATATTGCATATCTGATCCTTGATCAGACTGAAACAATAACTGCTGTGCGCAACTTCTGCTGTGCGGAACTTATGTTGTACTTCGTCCAGCACTTAATAGGTCATTTCCAAATCTCGCTTCAACTCCCTCGAACAATAACTCCAGGTCAAGGTTTGGTTCATAAAATTTATTATTACTTTTCCACTACTAACACTCCATCTTGCTTTGTTTCCTAGCTTGTTCCCATCAAACATTTCGGCATGTTCCCTATTTTCCGCAATATATTCTTGCTCCCTTGTTCCCTATGATTTTTTTCTCTGTTCCCGTGTTCCCGTTAAGAAATTTGTCGTCTTCCTTTTTTCCTCAAACAACCCCGAGCGACCCTCTCCAGTGTCTGACCAGTGTCTGATTGTATGCAAACGTGGTCAAACCAAGCCTCAACTTAGAGTACTATTTGCGCAACTGCTGCTTACTGTGTGACAAGTAGGAGGCAACTTCCTGTTCTTGGGGTGACTGACAAAGCAACTCGTTCAATAGCGTTTTTTTGAAGTTATGCCGCTGTTTTGGCTACCCAATCAGAAACCCTGGACTACTTCATCCGAAACTAATTAACTAACAACTAATATTGATAATATAGCTGTTATATTTATATTTTATATAATACGCTGTGCGTTTTCAATCACTGGACTTGACCTGTGTCATACTTTTCGATGTACACGATAGACTTCGCTGAAAAACTTGCCTAGCCGAATGGGTATTAAGCAGGTTTGCTTTTTTAGTCATTGTTTGTATCATAACGTTTTTTTATTATTTAGCGACCAGATAGTTGTGGCTAAGACTTGCGTGTTTTTAATTTTTCGTAACTTTCTCTTAACTTTAAGCTTGCTTGTAACGTAGATGTTGTTCTTTCTCAGAGCCTCTCTGTCATATTTTATTGTGTATAGCCGGTAGAGCAGAAAATGCGGAGTAGAAAGTTCCGAAAGATAACAGATGAAACACTTGATAAAGAATTTCTAGAAAAGATAGTGGGATCTCAATAACACCGAATGTTAAAACTAACGGCAGCAAAATTGATAACCAATCTTCTCTCTGGAGAGAGAAAAATTTGATACTAAACGCAATGTTTTTGTTCATTAGCATTAAAGCCATTATACTTTTGATTTGTATAAAGTATTTTCCGGATGCCCTCGGGGTCTTAAGGTTTAAGGAGTTTATTCATTGTGCGGGCACGAATAGACTTGCAACAAGTCGACGCCCAGAAGCTCCATAAAATGTCCTGCAAAGCAAATTTAACAGAGACCTGCACACAACAATAGACAAATTCAGAGAACATAAAACCGAGACATCCTAGACCAGAACATAAAAATATAAGAGCAAAGCTCCTTCAAAAGTGTAGGACATCAGCAGGATGATTAGGTTCGAATCTGTAAAATTAAAAGATCCGGATCCCTTGAAGAAAGACTCCAGTCATTCTGCGACGCATCTTGACCAGAATAATTTCTGACTCGAGTAACTTGCCCAGTGATCTGATACCTATAAGCTGCGCTGACCACTTCAACAGTACAGTTTTCAAACAATATAGCTGTTTTTCTAGCTTTCTTTATGTGTTTGCTTGTTTTGTGTCTACTGACCATGTACTTGCTAATTGTGCGAATGCATTTTGCAATAAAATAACTAGAAGTAGAGATAGGAGAGTAGTCCCGTTGCTTTAGATCCCGGGCGGGCCGGGGGGGGGGGGAATTGATGGACCATAAAAGTTTCTCTTGATTTGTGCCAAGATTTCTACAGTGGACAGCCACTACGCAGCATTAAAGGATAAACAAAATATTGGTTTATGCAACCCCGGCACACATAACCAACTTGAAATATGAGTGAGTAACCCCCCCCCCGACAAACCCGCGTGGTGTATGTAAGAGATTGCCCTGTCAATTTGCTCCGCTTGATAAAAATCGTTTGATTTTTCAGCAGAAACCTTGAGAAAATATATGTCTATGGCTTGATCTCGCCCTGTTGCTTTGGAGATTTACATAGTTTTGACTGACTCTAAAATAAATGGCTTTTTTTATATTAATTCGAGCTTGTTGTTCGTCCTGGTGAGATATTAAAGATAATTTCGTTGTGAACATTTTCCAGAACAAATGCTATAAGCAAGTTCGGGTCCAATACTAGAAAACCGATCATTAACGTTTTCAGAAAGCTTTTTTGGATTAGCATTGTAATTGCTATTATGACTTACTTCTTTGATAAAACCCGGTGTAATTAACTTTACGCGATGTGAGTTCAATGATTAATTGTTATTCAGTCTTTCGTGAAATCACCCAAACAGTTATGAATGCATCTCTTTAGCTTTGTCACTGTTTTTTTTTTTATTTCATTATTAATGGCAATTTAGATTTTCTGAAAGCAATAATTTGTTTCAGCGGGTCTTATAACTGTCTCTTTCGTACACGTGTTTCCTTAGTTTTAAGGTAATTCATGCTGACTATGCAGTGAAGGAAGTACCACCCCTGGGGGCAATCCATGACGTATTGAATGCGGAACTAGCAATATGCTAAAAGACTAATATATTATCATTAAGATTTATCTTCTGATTTGCCTAAGTTTTTTCTGCTGAAATTTTTGAGCTTAGCTAGGGTAGGTGAAAAACTCCAAGACTGAGCTCGGTATACCACAAATCTGATGCATGTTAGACCACTTGAAGGTAAGAGTTGCAAATTGTACTACGAAATAAGAGCCAACCGCGCCAGGACTCGGAAATTAACCAAACTGTTGTCAGCATTTTGCCAAAGTAATCTCAGTTTAGCTCATTTGTCAATTTCAGCCTCTAATTGTTTAATAAGAGAGTGGTTCAAATTTGTAAGTTTTTTTCCTACACATGATCTGTGTATTTACGTGTGTGTATAACTGAGAATTTGTATGATGTACACTCTTTTTTATAAGAACCTTTTTTATAAAAACGTTGAGGCTGAAGAAAACCCAAATTTAAGAACATGCCAAAACATACTGAGGCTGTATTCAGTGGAGATAAATTTGTTGCTAAACTGTAAAATGATGCCTAATGCTTGTGCAACATCGCCTGATGGCTACTCCGAATGTGGATATACAAAGGCAACTAGTGACGCTAGTACATCTTTTAAGAAACCACTAAATTACTGTACCCAATCCTAAAAAATAAGAACATTTTAAGAACATTTGAGGCTGAAATCCTCAAAATAATTGATAACATCCAGCCTCAGTCCCAAAATTAGACGTTCTTATAAAAAAAAGAGTGTATGTGGGCGTATGTCGTAAGACGTCTATATGTCTTTGTACTGCATGTTTGTCTGTGGAGGCAAGCAGGCAAGCGAGTGTGTGTGTTTGTGCCCGTGTGAGAAATTAAATGCCTCTCTTATGAGCAACCCCAACACCTCTTCAACGCACGCGGTTAAAAAAGCGAGTGAACCAGTTTGGAAAGTTCGTTCACTATGTATTTCACGTGTAGGTAGTTTATATATAATTTTGGTCTTCTGTCAATCTGCAGTTTAGTAAAGGACTGCATGTAGATTTTTCAGCTTGAAGCTCGTTTCTGTAATTATAATTGCTTGCAAGTTAATTTGTTCAAAGTGGAATTTCATCTGCATAAAACCCATTTTGTTTTTTTTGATTTGATATAGAAATGTCTCTTATGAATGTTAATTCAACAAAAACAGGAAACGTCGTTACCAGTGAGATGTCAGGCACGCCACAATGCGCAAAGAAAAATATCTTGCCGAAAGCTGTTTTGCGAAATACTGAAAATAAGTTTAGCTGTTAACATAAGAATGAATTCGATAAGCATGTTTGGGTCTAGTACTAGAAAACTAATCGTTAAAGTTTTCAGAAAGTTCTTGTGGATTGGTGATGCCGAAATCTGTTTCGTGATACGAACAGATATTGAGCAGTTTTAATCAAGTTATTTTGGAGTTAAAAAACTCGAAAACGATAAAAAAGGAATCAGGTGTTATTTCTATGCCTCTTGTCACTGCACAGCAAGAACTTTCTTTTCATTCACAGAAGTGAAGCCTTAATAAACTAAAAAAAATTAGTCTATTAAAATCAGTCCTGAGTTGATGAGAAGATTCCTGCATTTTTCCCGTACGCTTAATAAAAATCATTAAATGTTCAACAAGCACCATGATGATTCTTAAGGCTTAAAACTAAATCATCGATTTTGCTATCGCTTTTGTCATTATCATCTTTGACAAAAAAATGATTATGATTGTTATTGCCATTTTCGTTGTCGTCATTTATGTCGACGTTTTTTAAATCGTTATTATTTACCATTGTCGTTGTTATCATCATTTTAATTACCGTTGTTAATATCATTTAATATATCATTGTCATTATCGTTGTAAATACCATTATTATTACCGATATCATTGCCACTAAAAAGCAAAAACCAGAAACAATTACACGTGTTTCCTTTATTACGTTTTATCGACAGATGAGTGGATCGACCCGCAACAAAATGAACTTCTTCAAAGGACTTGTGATTCTTTTTATTGGAATACCTGGTAAGCTTTCTCGCATAAAATTAATAAAAAAACGCAGATGTGGTTGCCTTCGACTGACAATAAGAACATCAAGGCAGTTAAAGGAATTCAGATTTCCTTATCAGTTGACGATAAAATGTTTGACGTAAAACGATGTAAGTTTTGTATCTCCAAAACTAAACTTTTCAGTTTTCTACTGTGCTGTTGTCAAGTAAGTCAGAATTTAAACTGGGAGTGCAAAATCAGGATCTTTGACCCAGTTTTCGTGTGGAAAACGGAAGGTTCTGACATGATTCGACATAAAGGTTTTCTGTAATATCAGAATTTTAACATGTCATTTCTAATGTATACTAAAATAATTTTTGGTTTATTGGTCCTTAGCATCACGTGGCTGTGGAATTACACTACAAGGCAGCAGAGGTTCTTTTTCCAGCCCCAACTATCCGTACTCCTACCCAAGGAGTTCCGACTGTACCTGGAAAATCACTGTACCTGAAGGATATGTAGTTAAACTAACGTTCACAAAGTTTATACTTGAATCTAGCTCGAATTGTAACTATGACTTTGTAGAAGTTCGAGACGGTTTGAATCCCATCAAGAGCCGCGTAATTGCTAAGTTGTGCGGGACTCAAGACAACAAGCACATCCAATCTACTGGCAGGAATATGTTTGTAAGGTTTAAGTCGGACTCAAGTGTAAACAAGAAAGGTTTCAACGCTGTATATTTAGCAGGCATCTACGAAGGTGATTACAGTGGTTGTCCTTTGCATGTAGGTTAAAATCAGTTGAAAATTCAAGGATGCATGCGCATTTATAGCTAACTAGATATTATTAGTAGGCGATTGAAAAGAACCAACCCCTCAGTAACACGTCTGTTGAATCCTGAATTTTCACCCGGGTTTCTGCAAACTTTTCGCCTGGTCAGGAAAATTGGCATGTGCTAAGACACAAAGCTTTGCTTTGGGCTAGTAACTTGCTTGGGTGGTTTGGTAAGCTTTTAGGTTAGGGTTAGGGTTTAGGGTTAGGGCTAGTAACTTGCTTGGGTGGTTTGGTAAGCTTTTAGGTTAGGGTTAGGGTTAGGGCTAGTAACTTGCTTGAGTGGTTTGGTAAGCTTTCAGGTTTTTGTAATTTATTTGTTTATCTGTGTATTTAATAATACAATTGGTTAACACAATCAATCAAGACTCAATAGGGAAGTAAAAACTTTTACCAGGGAGAACAAAATCTGGCCAGGTAAATTCTAAAAAGTCATAGGGCCCAGGGATACTAAGAGCTCACCAGGGAAGTTGGAAAATTCTGCCAGGTCTGGATTCATCAGGTCTGTTACAAATGGGCTGTAAAAGAGCGGCGTTTTGAGGTAAAATTTTTAACTACCAGTTTTAAATAGGGTAAACAAATCTAAATGCATTTGTTTCAATTCTTCCAGAGGCTGCGTTTTGCCCAGGCAACTGGGCAGCTTTCAAAAACTCAAATTACAAAGTTTGCAACGACCCTACAGTTCTATGGATAGATGCACAGCGAAAATGCACAGGCATAGGAGCTCATTTGGCAAAAATTGATTCGCATACTGAAAACAACTTTGTGAGAAACCTTGCAAGAAGTTATGCAGCTAGGCATGATGCGTGGGTTGGAGTGACAAGAGGTGCTGATAACCGATTTTACTGGTTTGATGGCAATCGACCTTCCTACAGCAACTGGGCTTTAGGTGAACCGAACAATGTTGGACTTGCAGAACACTGCGGGGTTATGTACTTGAAAGGGACAGGTCATTGGAATGACGTACCTTGCGATATCCGCAAAGTACCAGGAGGCTGGAAGACACCGATATATATCTGTGAAAAAGGTATTTCTCTTTGTGTTTGAGGTTAGTGCATGTAAAAAAATCTTTGATTGCCAACTAGGAAGTCCCGGGTTCAATCCCTAGCTTGGTCAAGGGTTGAATTTTGTGAGACCTTCTTTCGCTACACCGTCCACAAGGACGTTAAACCGTAGCTAGGTCTAGTCTCCTAAAATGCTATCCGAGGGAGCCTTAACCCACAAAACCCACGAACTTCTAGAAAAAAAGTTAATCTCGGTGTTTTGGTAATGGCCACATGGGAGAGTACATCTTTATTGTACTTAACTTTTACTTAATGAATGGTGTTTAAGTCTTATTTAACACGAATTGACCTTGTATCCATCAGTAAATCTGTCGACAGAGCGAGATCTTTTAATCAGTATTTGGACAAGATGAAAGCTTTCGCTTTTAATTTAGTTTTCTTGCGGTATGTTTAATCTCACTAAAACAAGATCTCAGTAGAAGATGGGGCAACTCAACTTTTGACAGCGTTTCCAGTTTAGAATAGTAAGTTGAAGATCATTTATCGAAATCAGAGTACAAAAACACAATGAGCCAAACAACCTAGATACAATGCTAGCAGGACCAAATTTCAATAGGCGGAATTCGTTTTTTAAGAAAAAGACTTCCTTAGACCAGATGATATCTAAAACTCTTATTTCTCGAATGATCTGAGCCACTACTTTCCTTACATCACCCCACTTTCGTACGTAGCACGAATTATCACTGTTTTATGGTTTGAGCTATGCATGAAGACTAAATTACGTTGTACAAAACTTGTCTATATATAAGGAACTATACACTGGTTACCAATCAAGGTCAATTAATTCTCATACAAACTGCCACAAGTGTTTACACCAACCGAAACCCATTGAGGGTGAAAAAAGGCTCAGACTTAACAACATACTCATCACCTTAATATGTCAAACAAAGCAACTTATTTTTAATAAAATTTACCAAATAAAACAAATGAAATAAATATGTTTTAATATATACATCAAAACATTTTTTGCATTTCAGAATTGTGTCATTTTATTCCTCTCCTTTCTTCGAATGCAAGTGCACGTGTAGCTGTTCCAAAACTGACGGCGTCTTCTAGTCGTGACACCGCACATACAGCAATAAGTGGCACGATCAACTCAACAAGCATCTGGTGCCCTGCCCAAAATTCATCGCGCGAGTGGTTGGAAATTGACCTTGGTGCACCTTATTTCATCTGTGGAGTGGCAGCTGTTGATGATGTCAAGACAAGCAACAGCTCATCCACCACGTGGTACAAAGTGTTAACATCAACAGAACGTATCAACGGAACAGGATCTTCGAATTTTCCTAAACAGGTAAAAATCTTTCGTTTTGCCTTTTTTTTGCTTTCAGGTGTATCTAAATCCTTGTTGCAGTTATTTAAGGTATCTCCCACCTGAGCCTATTTTCATATTAGGAGCAGGCGTACCTCAATTGATTAGTGCGTGGCCTTTGGCGCTGGAGGTCCCCAGTTCGATTCGCGGTAACACAAACGTCTACTTCGACTTTCCTCTGATTAGTGTAGCTTTAGCTTTAAATACCTGTAAAACGGAGCACTGGCAGAGGGAAGGGGGTAAAGTTCGCACCGTCGGCTTCCATTGATACCAACTCTAGGAGCTGACGGAACTACCAACGTTAAATAAGGGCTACCTTTACCTTTACCCAATATCGCGTACATCGGAAAGAAATACTCGCTCAGGCTTTTTTAAATAAGAGCAAATTTTATACAAACGGTACTGCCTCACATGAACTGGGTGGGGTTTTAAGCCTTTTTGGTCTAAAACTGGGTGTAGATTTTTGAAAATGTGAAAATGTGGCATCTGAAAAACATTTTGCTCTCCTGAACATCGGGTATCAATTTTATCCAGTTTGAAATTGGGTTGGAAATTTCCCCTCGGGGGGCAGATCAGTTCATATTTTATTGTGGTTTCTGTTGTTATTGCGTGAAGATAAACTCACATAGAAGAGCTACGTACCCTGGTTGTTTCAGTTTGCTTGTAAACGTGAGGTAAGGACTTGCTTTTTGACTTCTAAAAGGTATTCCAAACAAGCAAAAACATGAGCACCGTTACAAGACGAACTTTTGTAAACACACGGGTCGCCAGGTATATTCGCTTTGTACCACTCAGATGGACAGACTGGCCTTGTCTTAAGGTAGAGCTCTACGGTGAAAAAGGTAAAATATAAATAATCAAAACTGTTTTACAGTTTCTACATGAAATTTTGTCAACAAATTGCAAGTTCAAATTAGAAGGTCAAGTTTGGCATTTAATTACTACAACAGCTTTTATTTTTAACCTCCAATTAGATTACGTAATCAAATGACAAGGGATATATATAAAGGACGATATTACTAAGTTTGGAGCCGCTAGGTGGGGAAAATGACAAATACTTTTGAAAAATGGCAACTGAGTGAATTAAATCCTTTGTATCATGAGCCGTTAACATTTGATTAAATTTAGTATACTAATGAAGAACAAAAGTTTTAGTATCTTTGAAAAGTCATTCGCGGACTTTTGGAAAATTGTGTTTTATAGCCGGGTAAAATGTTGTCATCAGTTGAAATAATAAGGTTTCTTTTAAACTTCTGCTATGACGTGTTTCTTATTTCATCAGCCTCACCGTTTACAGAATATTTGTGTAAACAATTCCAGTTCATCACGTTAAATACCGTTAAATCTGGTGTGCATTAGATTACGGTATTAGAATAATCGATATAACTTTAAAATTATGTCTTTTCTTAGCCGCACCCCTCGTAATGGCCATTCCAATACATAATGTAACAGCTGAACACCTGACTAGCTTAGAGCTTAGGTGCCTGGCCTATGGCTATCCTTTCCCAACGTACAGATGGACGAAGGATGGATCTCACGTGATCAGTAACAGCCAACAAAGTGCGTCCAACACCGCCCTGAGAGTAAATCCAGTGGACATTAAGAGTGAGGGATGGTACACCTGTATAGCTTCTAACTCGTTGGGGAATGTGAGTGTGTCAGCGTTTGTCACGGTTCATGGTAAGTATGCAAAGTGCGTGCGTGCGTGTGTGTGTGTGTGTGTGTGTGTGTGTTTGTGTGTGTGTGTGTAAGTGTGCTAGATAAATAAATATATAGTTAAATAGATAGATAAGCAGGCAGACAGACAGACAGACAGACAGACAGACAGATAGATAGATAGATAGATAGATAGATAGATAGATAGATAGATAGAT
>JANSTQ010150844.1:0-11763 GCA_026167885.1 Bergia puertoricense
GATCACTTTTCTATATCGTTATTTACAGTCAAACCAGGTCAAGTGTTTCACTCAAGAATCAAGATTTGTTTTTGTTATTCAAATTTTGAACTCATCATTCGTTTGAGTTTCTCAAATTTAAATGGAAAAACTAGGTTTTACTGTAACCAACGACTACGAATTAGGAACTGGCGACATTTTATATCTCCTTACATTGCTTAACCTTAACAAATTAAAACTTGCATAAGCAACGTCATTGATCATTTGGGCCAACTATTTCTTGGCTAAATGTTCTCCGGGCTTTATCAGTCAATCATTTTCTTTTATTACTTTACTGCTCCTTTAAGAGCATTTTTTAACAGAGAAATAAAAACTGACTGGTTCTCCATTAATATTTACTCAATCTTTAGAAACAAAGTATTTACATCCCATAATATTTGTTGAATTATTATTATTATTTTTGACGACGCATTCAATGATTTGTATAGTTTCAGAACGAGTTAAAATGATTTCCAAGATCTTTTTGTTAAATCCATCAAAACTCACGCATGCGTGCACAACCATCTATTTCTTTAGTTGTGTTTTCACTTCCCAAACCTGATTAATACAAACCGTGATATCGGAATAATGTAGTAGTAATGATGTTTACATAAATAAATTAGTGTTTATTTTTTTCTGGATAGGAGTTAGATGTGGAAGTCGATTGTCTTTGATTGGTTAAACTTTCTTGTAATCAGTTGTTATATTTCTGCAAGCTTACTTGTTTGATTAAAACGAATCATATTTTCCAATCCGCCAGACTTACAGAATATCCCTCATTGTGTTGTCTGACCCTCTATTCTCCTTTATGCGGAAAGAAACGTGTTTTCCAGGGAAATAAACCATTTTATCATGATGCAACCTATGACGTATGGAACTGATCTCTTCCAGCAGCACCAGTACCAGTTAGCGGTTTCTCGATAATAACCGCGTGTAGGACTGGGGCGTCTGTTATCGTTTTATGGTTTAAAAGTGTTGTTGTGCTCACTTAAATGAAGCCGTTTCCCTAAGGAAACGTTGTTTATGTATTTTTGCGAGTTTATACCTCAACTGACGCAGAAAATACGACAACCTTTTTGTTATTTGGGTCTTTGTTCGTTCATTATTTTGTCTTAGAAAATGAAGGACTTCAACGCGACCTTCTTTACTACATCCGTGAGCTAAAAACAACACTGATACTCTTGCTTCTTCATTACCTAACCTGTTACTCTTCTGGCTTTCATCGACAGTACTTCTGGCTTGCAGTTTTACCCTCAACCTTGCTGTAAACTGTTCCTTGTTCTTGTAAGTTTCTTAGCGGTACTTATTCTACAAGTAGGCAAAATTGAATCTGCAAGGTATGACAAACAAATGCCTGGTCTCAGTTCTTCTGGCTCAAGTTACCAGATGACGAAGTTTAGCCAATATAATATTATTTATTCCTTCAGGTTAAAAGGAATCATTCCAGGAAAAGGGAGAAAAAAGTATTCCATTAACTTAATTTAAAACTGCCAGTTTAGGATTATAGTTTCAATCGCTCCTCCTAAGCAGTATCTAGCAGCAGTTCATATCCACTCATACAATATATCCAAACGTGATTGGGTAGCAAATGCGGTTCGATCATGTGACTTGACTGTCTTATTCCCAATTCTTACAAGTTCTTTAGCAATATAAGAGATCGCGTGGGACGATGCTACACTTCTACGTGTTTGTGAGGTCGTTTTTAGATGCGAACAAGCCTGTGTGTGTGCTTGCAAGTCTGGCAGTTCCAAGGTAGCGTTTGACATCTCTCTCAGAAGAACTCAGCTGAAAAAGTCCAAATAAATGACAAGTGAAGAACGAATCTCTACAAGTCTACAACACTACTAAGGGTATTGACTTTATGCACCATTTAAAAAAAAAAAAAGTTAAAATGAATTGTTTAAACGGTTATTTGATTTTAAGAAGGGAAGATGGTACGGCTCGAAACAAGTTGCACGGGTAAAACAAACCCTTTCCCCCAGTAGCCATATAGTCACGTTGTTTCTAAAGTTCTTTTCTTTTCTTTTTACTTTGAATTTTCTTTCCAAAGTATTCTTCTCTCTCCAAAGTAAAATATAATATGCTTAGTAACAGATAAAACATATGAAAAAACGAAACATTTGATCAGTGTTCTAGACAACAAATTACCTATACTTTATAGTATAAATATCGTACACATTAAAGCTTGCACCTTATACTACATAAAGTCATAAGTTCCTCGTGTTTCCTCAATCGATCCTAGTTTCAATTAAAAACAAATGGCCGATTTTTAGTTTTCCATTTTTCCATAAGACGGAGAACAAAATAAAAGGTCTTTCAATGATTCGATTCAACTGACCATTGGTTAACGCTCTTTAAATCTTAAATGTGTTCTGTTGACTGTTCCTTTTAACTCAAACTTATAATATTATAATAAAACAAAGTAACTGACTGCTTTTGATATAATTGTAGTAATGTTTATTATATCTTCACAAAATGGCATAACTATTTTTAAATAGGGGCAAATGTCTTTCTAAAAAGGAGATTTTACATGTGAGAGTAACAGTAACAGTACCTACTCTACCGCACTTCCGTTTCCGGTTTGAAGATTCGACTTGGCCGCCTGACCTCCTTTAGTCACGCGTTATTTGTTTTCGCGCCACACACGAACTAAGATGGCGATTGTGGCAGACATTTTTTCGACATTCCTGATTTTGTGAGTTTCTCTGACTTGTGTGGTTAGATCTCTGAAGATTTGTACGATTATTCTAGAGGTCCGTTTTCGGGGAAGTAAAAGAAGCGTTTTGGAAAAACACGCCCATTTGTGGATGGTTCTGTGTGTCATAACGGCTACGGTTTCAAACAGTTCAAACAGTTGTCAGTTTTTTAATTGGAAGTAAAATGGGCTTATCTTCCCCTTCAAGGAGAAAATAATGCAACTTACTTCTTCACCGATATTCAAAATCGCGATCTTGCAGTGTTTGTTGGAATACTTTAGCCAAACAAAGCTTCCTATTCATGGAATTTGCCATTGTTTAGCAAAAACGCTATAACACAAAAATTCAGTAAATTCGCCTTGCTGAGCTAATAGGAGGAAAGCGGTAAAAAACAGTCGTGAAAAACACAGCAGCGAATTGATAGTAACCCACTGGTTTAATTATTTGGTTACAAGGTAATAATTCCAACCACTCGACACCATAATTTATAAAATACATTGCTAAAACGTTTTCATTTTCTAAACGGCATTAAAATAAACAATGTCCCGATATGGGTGATTTCCATATTGTAAGAGTATTACATGTAAGTTTATTTTGCTGAAATGATGACATTCCGTTCGTAAGAATTTAAAGGAATCTATGCAAACTGACTAAATCTTCCAAAATGAGATTCCAGATTATATCTTTTTAAAAATTTATTTTAATAATGTTTACACTATCCTGTTGAGATGGAAATGCTAAGATAATGTAACGATTTTAAAAGAAAATTATTTATTCTTTATAAACTTTACCTTTTATGAAGTCAATTCCAGAAACAATTCTTGTTTTTTGTTGAAGGTGTTTGGGACAGCTGACAGAGTTCTTCCTTTTCAAGTCCTAGATCAAAGACTCTATTAAAGTGCTTTATGAGTCTCCTTTTATAGAAGGGTTTGAATTTGTAAGTTTAAAATCAAACCACTAACCGGGAAACAGCCACGTCGCATAAACGAGGAAATCAAACCGTCGGGACTTGTTTTGTCGTGCGATTCAACCGCTAACAACGTCCTTACTGGATATCAAAACTAAACATTTTTAAAAAAGTTTTGAAATATTAATATTATTCGCATGACGTGTTCCAAGTCACGAGGGCACCAATATTTAACTGAAGGGAACAGTTGATTTACACATGCTTTTTGCAACGTTTTGTTATGTGGCTTACCATGCAGCACTGTAAGTTCTTTGGTTAAATTGAAGATTTTTAAAATGAATAGATTAATCTAAACAAGAGATAAAGTTTGCACTGTTTGTCGGAGCTTAAAAAAGAAACGCATTGCTCTTCTAGAAGAGAATATATTTTCATTAGTTTAAAATTGTGCACAAATTAATTCGCCTTGTAATTTTTTAGAGGCCGCTTCAACAAGATGAAGATTATTCTTAGATTTCTGGTAGTGTCGAATTGAATTTGGCGAGGTAAGTGTCTATCGTTTGGCTCGTACTAATTTCTTTAGTACGTATGATACCAAAACCGGCGAATCGGCGAACTTATGTTTTTATATGAAAACAGAAGAAATATTAATCAAATTATCCTCAAACTCGAGGTACGCACTATCGCGTGCGGAAATTTGCAAGCAAATCACTTTTATCTTACAGTAGTTTTCTTTATGTTTGTAAGCTGTAGCGTTGGGCAGCTGATACAGAAATTAAAAAAACAAGCAAACATATTTTGTGGTCTGCTTTCAATTTGCTGTCGTAAGCTGCCTCATTCATTGCATCCGAAACAGCCGCGAAAATGAGATGCAATTTAATTCGTGTCATACATGAATGCACACGATATTCTGATTTTCAGTAGCCAATCACATCGCACGGAATGTATTATTCACTGAATTGGAATATACTAAGTTCATTTATTCAGGTCTTCATGTTTTAATTCATTTTATTTTACAGTCAGTATTTCTTATTTACCCCTTAATGTACCAAAGCCGATCTGAATCCCTAGCTTGTTTTGAAATGTTTGAGGCAATGTAATACAACAACAAACGCTATTTTTTTTGTTTTCCTTGAATATAATTGTGTATAATTAATAATCTATTTAGACAATTTCCGTCACTTGTGATTTTGACAGCTTTATCTTGAATTGTTGAGTTTCATCAACCTCGTGTCTTTGCTGCTTTTTGAACTTTTCTTAAAACACAATACAACGACGTCAACGTATCTGGAAAATGTCAGGTTTCATGCATATCAGGATAATTGCGCTCCGTAGTCACATTTTGTGTTCAGCTATTATCGTTTCGGTGGTGTTTGTGTATTTCATGCTGCTTAAGGCCCGTTCATACTACCGATGCAACGACACAACTGTAAACGCAACTGAACACTTCGCAATGTAAACTATACATTATGCACATCACATTAGTCACAGCTCAATATCAACAGAATAAAAGAATAATAGTCTTATGAAAGAAACCCTTGCGTTTGCGTCGATGCGTCGCTAGTGTGAACAGACCTTTAAAGTTACATGTGTATCAAACTTGAATTTTTTTTAAAAAAAAGCTGTGTTGAAATGTTTTAACGTAAACCCACGTCGCTAGTGTGAAGAGACCTTCAAAGTTACACGTGTATCAAACATGAAGTTATATATTTTTTAGTAAAAACTGTGTTGAAATGTTTTAACTTAAAAACCACTGAAAAAATGATGGCACGCAATGTAACTTTCCTTGGTCTTACGGAAAATCAACAACATTTTAAGAAATCACTAGTGCAACAACATATGGCATTTCTGGAAAGTGCTATCCGTTTTTATCTAGTAATTGTTAGCATTTTCTTGAATAAAAGGTGCGAAACTTCCAGTGGTTAAAAAAACATTATTCTAATTTTTGAAAATGATAATGGTGATGAAATCTTCATTTTTGTAACCTAATGCAGCTTTCGTTGCCTACTGAAAATTAACAACTTAAAAGATTAAGTGCAACAACTTACGGCATTTCCAGAAAGTGTTAGCCGCTATTATCTTGAATAAATATTGCGAGAGCTCCACTAGTGAATATGCAATATAATACGGACTGGCTGAACCACAGTCACGAAACCTATGGAGACGGAATTTTGCATCAACTTTATAAATTGCTAAAAATATGTGTATTGTTTAGTATATCGAGCTATAGGTCCACTATATTAGTTTATCTGACACAAAAATGTTCATTTTTTACATTATCGCTTTTTGCCTAGATTAACATTCTCAAGCAGCAGCTCTTGTCAGTCTAAGCAATGAAACTTGAAGTTGCCGATTAACAGGCGCGGGATAAGACCACTTCCGGTGTGGGGTTAACGATTCCAGCAGATTCCAGCTGGAAGGTGTTTCATCTTGTATGAGCCACAAACGTAGTTTAGGCACATGTGATTTGCCGGAACTGACCGGTACCCGCAGCACAATCATCCACAAACTAGCTGTCACACAGGGGGTATTTCCTTAAAGGCGCTCTTTCATGGCCGAGTCAATGGATTTTCTCTTTTTCCAGAAATTTAATTTTTACGTTTTTTATCCAAATAATTTCAAAAGAAAAAAACTCAGTTCACCAGTAAGACATTAATTAATCACTTCTACCAAGGTCCGGAACACAATATTTAACAACTATAGTCCGATTTAATCGGCGCCTAAAACAGACCATCCGTAGCAATTACCTCTTAAAAAGCTTAAATTGGTATCTCAACAGTGCCCGTTAAGAGATATTTTAGCTTAACACAGCTTTTTTGTCAATAAACTCATGAGCATGCGCAAAGCCGTGAAAGAGCCCTTTTAATATTCGCTACATCTCCCTCACAATCCCTATAATTTAGAGGGTACTATATACGTGTATTGCCTGCGGCAAGACTGGCGTTGACAATCAGTGAGGTTATTATCTACATTTTGTTCTGGAACGAACATTCGAACCAGTGCAGCTACCAGATTGACTCTTATCGGAATTAGATTTTAGCAGGTATCGTGTAAACGGATATAGAGTCGCCTAATAGAAACGGGATCAAATCTTATAGTAATGAAACTCCATCCGGTATCATACTCTTTCAAGCGCTTGTCACAACCATATTCAAAGTTGCTTGTCAGCTGACTATTCAATGACTCTTTTCATGCACTGAATGTCTACTTTACATGTATCTAGTGTAACTTAGGAATAAAAAATATGGCAATGCAAAACGTATTAGATTCATTCAAAGTCACTCCCAAACTCTTATGATGTAAATACTATTTAATTTACATTGATCGACGGCATTGGTAACACTTGCATCTACAAGTTATGAACCCTCAGAGCAAACGGGCTGTATTTTCCCTAAACAAGGCGTTAATATAAAGTGACATTTATCTCACAAAGATGTGTGAAGAATGTGCTTGACCTTTAATAACTTTGACAACACGTTGAATGTTGGTTTCGAAAAGATAACTTACACGCGAAGGATGACTTGCACAGAACTGAAAATGACTTGAATGTCATCTGAACTCTATATTCTGTACACTAACACTAGACAATTTCGTAGCACACAAATGCCAACGACAGCTTCGATTAGTTGTTTGCGGACGATTGTTTACGAGGATTCTATATTCGACACTTGTATCACTACAAGTTAAGTAAAATGGGTCATCTACCAGGTTAGCCATACCCCCTGTTCGATATTTTATTTTTATATAGGACATTTAAAAATGTCTTCTTTCAAATTCCATAGGTATAAATTCAATTTATGTTATGTTCTGTTTCGTTCTTTTGTAATGATGTTGGAATCTGTTTGTTTGTTTGTTTGTTTTTCTCAAATAGATGTAAAACATCCACAGTTATCAGATAACCGTAGATAAATGAACAATATAGATAATCTTCTACTTTGCGTGATATTTACCGTTGTCGTTGACCAATCGGAAACATTTTAAAATGCATTTAATTTTGCAATCATGTCACTAAACATCGTATATACGTATATTATGGCTGGATATTTTACGAGGCCTGCAAGATTTGATGAACCCAAACAATAACTTTATTTTTCAACTTTTCCTCTCTGCTCTCAATTAATAGCAAGTTTCTTATATATGAGTAATTTAACGGCAACGGCGAACAAGCAACTGACTGTAACTAAACCCCACGAAACCACTTAAGATATCACAACAACCATAATCAGGGGTTAATCGTTGTTAGGAGATACATGGGATGGACAATTCCTAAAATTAAATCCCGTAAAGCAAGATGTTGTGAAAAGCGATTGAAGTAAGAGTATAACCACTCGTAAATCACTTCGTGCAAAGATAATTTACTTAGATGCAAAAAGCACTTCCAAATTAGCCTCTTTCAGGCACTCGGAGAAAACCTTGGGGCAAATGAGGGAAGAAAAAGGGGTAGGGGAGTGCCTGTGGACAATGTAAAGGAAAAGCTCTACCGCCCACTATAAGTATAACCGGATCAGACATGGCGTGTGACATGCCTGTCAATCAAACTAGTCTGCAGGTTGGTACGCTTGCTTCAACAAACAGCGCAAAGCTTGCTTTCATTTTATATGTAGTCAACTTCATAATTTATGACGAACACAACTCCCTAGAGAAATGAATACACTGTCCAGAAAACTCCAACCATCACCTTTTATAAACATGATTTCAAGCTACTGTTAAACAGTCTCGAAATAATATTCTACTGGCACTGTTCGTCTCCAGCTCTGGAAATCGAAAGTTTTACTTGATTACAGACAGCAAGACAAAACTTTTCAAGTTAAACCTATTTATGTGATAGTTATTTCTCAAAAAATCTCTTATTTACATTAACGTGCGAAGTTTCAGCCGAAAACAAATTCGTGGGTCAGTTGTTTGGAAACTGTTTCAGTGTTTGTGGCGGCGCGAAGAGTTAAATAACGAGAAACAGGATACTCTGCATATACAAGAACCAAAGAACCTGCAAACGAAATCAGGAGACAAGACAACGCGAATGCGTTTGCTAAACACCTTGCGACTCTACACCCGGAGAACAAAGGACACCCAGAGAATTTCAAATTTCAAGTTATCAAGACTTTCAGTAAACCACTTGAACGACAAGTGGCCGAGACAATCCACATATATAGGTCAAACGCAAAGTATGTGTTGAACAGCAAAGCAGAATTCAGACAACCTGCCATCGAGAGAGTTATAGTCACTCAAGAACTTTGAACACTTTCTTACAACTAGCGAAGTCAAAATATGGTTTCCATATGACTTAGAACTATGGGCCGAACTCATACATTTTTTGAGAGTATACGAGGTCTTATAAGTGACTTAACCCATTATTTACTGCCGAGTTATGAGTATCGAAACACCGCCCTACCTTATAATAATAAATAAGAAACTCTTGTATATACAATAGACCCTCTGTCACAGTTTATAGGTTTTAATTTGAGCTTTATTAGTTTCATACACCATTTGTCAGCACTGTTTAGCCTATTGTCACAGTATTCATTACCCGTGTAATTTACTCACGCGTAACCTCAATTTCCTCAACTCCATTATCCGTATGCTAATTCTTTTCGTTTTATAGACCATTGTAATATTGTTTTAAAACATAACCAACACAACCGACTGAAGAAGGAGCTTGCTCCGAAAACGTTTTCATTTAAAGCAATAAAACTGGCTCTACAAACCATATAGAATGTATCATGATTGCGGAAGCCAGCCACAACATTTCCATCCTAACAGCTAATGTTTCAGTGACCCAATGGGAAGCTGATTTGTGGACTAAACTTATGAAATCAACCCTAAACTACAAAACCAAGATGACAAAGAGAACACTGACAACCCTACTACTTTTGAAACTGAGAAGTATAAACATTGGCAAGAACGATGTGGAAATATACGCGGCAAGTTATATTAAGAAAGGGAAAAGAAAGAAAGGAAACGACAGTGAGGACGAGAGAAAGAGAGTAGTGAGATCACTTCTGAAACACAAGATAACGATGGCACAAAGTAACGAAGCGAAAACAAGAGAACAGTATCGTAGCAAGATGGAATATGTACAAAAGAGATGGGGACACCACAAAACCATCATGGAAAAATTCAAAGAAATAATGCAGAGAGAGGTGAGGCGGGTGTGGAGTGAAAGGAGAAACAAACTGGGAGCGAAAATCGAACATCTACACAAGAAGTGGAATAAACATGCAAGACATGCCCGACAACATCGGAGGAGAGATAATAATCAAGGAACGAAGAGATAGATGGAAAGTGGCGAGGGATACGGTTTGGTGATAATGCTTTGAAGAGAAAAGCAGAAGAAGAGAACAGAGAACTGAATGCCACAAACAAACCAGTAATTTATGGAAATGTTGAAACAACTGAAGGAGAACAAGAAATACTGAAGCTGGCACCTAATTTCACCACATATAAAGCTGTGAGAGAGCTAGATATGGAAGTTGCAGCGGAAGTTATGAACACAAAAATCAAGATGGAACTGCGAGCACGAGAAGAGAGGGAAAACACTGGAGAAAAGAAGTGGACCGAAGAATATGAAGAGAAACAACAAGAAGAGAAAACAGTCTTTTCGCCCGAAAGCAAGACAATGAAGTTTGAGAAAAAAAGGAGAGTGACTGACATGAAGTCTTGTAAGAGAGTTGTTCCGCCAACTCCATTATCCACTGAAGAAACTGTTGTGTTGAGAAACATGACGAATAAGACATGTATGGCGACGAGGGAGTACATTAAACACTCATGTGACAAAAATGGAAATCCCAAGAAAAACAACATTACGAAAGAGGAAGAACGAAGCCTAAAATCACTTGAGAAGAGGGTTAAAAATGGTGAGGTTGTGATAATGCAGACGGACAAAAGCAGAAAACTTTCAATCAACAAGCCCGAGAACTACATAGAGCAAGTGAGACCACACCTGAAAGATGACCCATGCATAACAATACAAGAACAGGACACCATGGAGAGGACACCGAATGGACATGCCATCCAATGGGGTAGAATACTGAAAATGGGCCAAAAGTGGGACAAAACAGGGAAACACTGGAAGAGAATCAAGAGCGCTCTGACTACCAAAACAGCCTTCACACCCCCTCTATACGGAGTACCGAAAGACCACAAGAACCTACCAGAAGGACGCGAAGAACAAGGACACCCAGTACGGCCGGTATGTGGAGCCACAGAAAGCATGAACGGTCTCCTATCGGATGTCCTGGCAGAAATACTAACTACCCTGGGAGACAACATGGATGAAACAACCAACACCATGTGCTTATCAACGGAAGAGATGTGCCATGTATTTAAGAATTTCATTCAGCAAGTAGAGAAAAATCAACACAACAACATAAAAGAACCTGTCATATTCTCAATGGATGTGGCGGCTATGTTCCCCTCACTGGACATCGGTAAAGTGGCAGAAGCTATTAATGAATAGTTCGTAAATTCAGACCTCCAAATTGAAGTAGATGAACGAGAACTTGCCCTTTACCTAGGAATCATATTTCAGAAAGAGAGACGGAAAGAAATAAGAGACAAACGCTTAGACGAAATAGTCCCAAGAAGGAAACATGAGACATCAAAGACAACCTTGATGTCAACTGAAGAAGTTACAGATAGGGGGGAGAAGACAGTGAGTAAATTCTACTATCCAGCGCTCAGAGAAACAACAAGAGAAGAAGTGAGAAAGATGATAGGCCTAGCCCTTGAAGAAGCTGTGAAGACAGCTATGCAGAACCATGTGTACACATTTAATGGAAAAGTGAGAAGACAACATGAAGGAGGCGCCATAGGCAACAAGCTCACTGGAGCCATGGCCAAAGTATTCATGAGTAGATGGACAAGACAACTAAAGTCCAACCTGGCCAACGCCACAAGAGATATCGACGGCGGCGATCTATACATACTCAACTGAGTACTATGTAGACGACAACAACCTGGTAATGGAAGCCTGCCCCCCTGGATACAGACTGGTAGGTGACAAACTTACTCTGGTACCAGAAGAGGTGGAGAGTGATAGAGAGATACCTGCAGATTAGAGAACAGCCAAGATAGTCGGAGAGCTCTCCAACAACATTTGCAGCTTCATCAGAATGGAAGTAGATTATCCAAGCCGCCACCAATCAG
>JANSTQ010150866.1:0-10012 GCA_026167885.1 Bergia puertoricense
ATGGATTTGTTGTTTCCCTGAGATACTTGGTATCTTTATGGATAGACGAGATGCAGTCGTTGAGACTTAAGATGGTACGTGTCATCATCAATTGTTATTAATGTGCCAACCAGGTATCTATTAATTGCTGGAACAAAGCAGTCTTTTCAAATCGTGGTTGGCACATTTACATCACAAAAGTAATGTTTACAAACACTAAGTATCACTATAATGATAAGAAAAGAAAAGTTCGAATGGGGGTGATGATGAACACAAGAGTGTAGGTGAGAATGATGATGACAGTGAAGGTGATGATGAGGATAAGAATGTATCTTTGGTATGTTCTTTCATCTTACCTTTTGCTTTCAATAATGGATGGATGCATCATACTCCAGTTCATTTCAGCAGTTTCATTCATCGTATAAATCGTAAACTAATTGCTGCCATTCAGTATCATTTTATACTGCACATCTCTTGTTCTATAGTATGTGTGCAGTTAAGTTCAAAAACAGTGGTTGTGTACTCTGTATACACAGTAGTACAGTCATTACATGCATGTCAACATATTAATTAAATATTTTTTTAACATTAAACTAGACAAAATACACATCAAAAGATTTCAAATTCATACTATGATCATCATACGGTGCAAAATCACTAAAAATATTGAAATATATATTTTACTCCACTTGATAATTCTCAAACCCTCTTTAGTCACTATCCAAATACTTAAATAGTTTAAGTCTTAAGATTTACATGAGTTATTCCCCAAGAGGCTTTTCAAAACTCATTTACAACAATAAAATCAATTAAAAAATATAATAGCATAAACCATGAGAGGTTATAGTTACAGATAAGATTTGTTGATCGCCTGATGTTAATCGATATAAAAGATAACACTGATCAATTGCAACTTATTGATTGACATGTTTTCCGATGATCGAATTAGCCCAGTTTATCCCACGGAACATCACATAGTCATAGAAGCATTATACACTACCTCTCGCTTCTGTTTTCATTTTGTCATGAGTCTTTGAAATGTTGCTCACACTATGCTCTCCACGATTTCTCTCTTCCTGCAAGAAAAAGTTAAGATTCGGGCTCAATTTCTATCAGTTCTCTGGATCTGGCAGCCAAGAAAATGATTTAACAGATTCGAGCTTTTTATATATATTTTAAAATTGTCAAAAATGTTAGATGCGCAAAATAACAATTTTTGGAATTTTGGTCGCACGAAACGGATATCCGATATATCTTGAATCATGAATCTTTACTTCCTTTATAGCAATGGCAAATAACGAAAGTTTCATTCATAAATTTCAAAATTTTGAACAACATCAACATGGAGAGAAAGAAATACCGAAGCACCTGAATTTGCAGGACAAGCGTATGAAGTTCTTTCAATAGTGCGGGAACTGTACCACTTGCGGAACTCATATTTACGCTGGACGAAGAACTTCCTGATGAACTTCCCGCTTGACCAGCTGTCGACGATGCTGGGCCTCGCGATCTGCGCATATTATCTTATTCTTTTGTATGATATATTGGCTATTAAAAGATGTCATCAGTTCCTTGTCTGGTCCGCCATTTTGGCAAAATAAAGTTTTCTCGTGCCCAGATCCCAAGCTTCATCAGCGGCTCAGGATTTGTCCGAACAACTATTGACGTTAACGAATATGCACGAAGACGGTCCGGTATTATATCGAATAAAATAGATTTAAACGAAGATTGACAGCTGCATTTTTGTGTGTTGACACGCGAGTGATCACGGCGAGAAAAGATGCGGGAAACAAGCTGACGAAAACTAAAAGGAAGTCGAAGTTCTTGAGAAGATGTTAAGCCTATTTGTCATTGGGCTAATCTTCTTTCCTCTAGCGCATGTCTTTTTTGCCTACATTTTGAAATACATTTTTCGCAATATCAGTTACACAACAAGATTTAGTATCAGTACCAGGTAGGGAAATGAAATTGATTTCCAGTTACTCATACTGCTAATCACTTAGCGCAAAAGTTTGAACAACTTCAAGTAGAGAAATGTAATCATATTTATGAACTTGTAATTTGTACATCTTGCAGAACTGTGTCATGTATTCAAGCTATTATCGCCACAAGCATTGGATTGCGGGTTATATTCGTATGCACTGACATTATGAGAGAAAGGTAGGAGGCCGGAACTGAGTGTGTTGCTTTTGCATGCAGATGTATTTACACAACTATTCATTCTGGTATTTTGTTCCAGAGCTGTCACTGATAGAGAATCTGAAGCGAATAACGTACCATCCCACATCACAACTGGTTATAAACTTTACTTCAATCGATTCGTTTGTAAAGTAGTTTGCACCAAAAACAATTATGTTTGTTTGATATGTTTTCCGCCATTTTCGATCATTCATAATTCACAGCAACTGCCGATTTTCATATCCAGTTGACAATCTGTAGAGATATCTCTTATAATCTATAAACAGTGGAAGTCAAGAAAATACTCACTGCCACTTGATACTGACTTTCTAGCTCACAGTTATACCTTTATTCTTTTTTTACGTGATTTATAAGCTTTGAGTAAATATAAATTGTTTTTTCCGTTGTCTAATAGTCCAATTCCCCATGCGACAGGTGAGACTCCGAGTTGCACCCATTCCGTAAATATTTGTTTTCAATTTTTCTCAACAGAATTTTGCACACGCAATTCCTATTGTAATAAAAATTACTGACGCATGGACGTTTCGATGTCTGCTCGACATCATTCTCAAGATTCCTATTGTTAATACTACAGTAAAGGTGATTCAATGGAATCACTTTGTTCAACTGAAATATTTTTTATTCGATGGTTGAAGTAGGTTTGCGGAAAAATAATTATTGTTGCAGAGGTGTGCAGCAATCGCGAAAATACTTACATTCCTTTTTTTAAAAAATGGGTAACACTAACAGAATTTAATTACTAAAATATTTTTAACACTTTTAAAATGTGGAATCATTTGTATCACGTGGAAGGGTTGTGCATGTAGGGCCATGGAGCTATCTTATATTTCTGTTTTGAAGTTAAGCCCGTTACATAAAATTATATAACCGCAATTCTTGTCAGGAGACTCGCTATTTTTTTTTGACACAGACGGAAAATTGACAAAATTAGCTCGTGCACCAAGGTAGCTCACAACAAATATATTCAAAAAGATTTTGTGTTGGCTGGCAAGATCTGATATTTATAATTGATCTCAGATTAAAACAATGGCCAATAATTATTGTTGGCTGTAGTGTACTTGTGGGGAATAGCCGAACACCACACTGGCATATCAGTCAATAGAAAACAATTATAAGTGCATCCAGGTGCAAAAACATCATAATTTTCCAAGATGGTCACACCACATGTACAGCAGCCAATGAAAAATTGGCAGGTATCTGGAGAGATAGAAGCCAAATATATATTATAAATTTAACTCTAGCAAAAAATTGGCTAGTGTGTGGTTTCCTTTAAACTATTTTTATTAGACTTTCAAACTCTACATGAAGCACTTTTCTACAACTTTTTAGATGGTATTCATTGTACAGTATTATGGCCAAATTCACCACTGGCTTATTTTGATAACCTTGAGCTATGCATGCTAAGAAATCCAAGTTACCAAATAGAACAATACAACTGAGCAGAAAGATTTGATTAGGAGATGAAAGGAGAAGGTTTAAATCAAAGTACTGTAACTCACTCACAAACCTTAATATATGTGAGGCTTATATTGGTGAAACATGTTAGCTTAATAGATCTGTTTCAGATATTTAAATATATATATATATTCATTTAGTCTTTAATTTGTTTAAACAAAGAAACAAACTGATTCTTGTTTAAATACAGTTTCATGTCTGTATTTCAACCAGCAGCTTGCTAGTACTGGTACAGTAATAGTTCAAGAAATTTGCATGCATGCATTCATATTACTCTTAAAAAGTTGGAGAAAGTACACTCTCGTTCTAAATTTAATAGCAGTTTTAAAATCTCTATTTACATATTTAATTTAATACTATAGCTTTGCAAAACATAAACTGTTGATTAGCACACTTATAATCCTTCAATGACAAATTAATTAATTTTGTGAAAATTCACAACTTTGAATATTTATATAAATTGTAGATCATCTTAATAGCAGGAAATATGGATTATACATGTGCATATATTACAGGTCGGTTTAATATCTTTTTTCATGATTTGATGTCATGACTTCTTCAATTCTTTACTTCCTTGTTGTCAAGAGCAAATTATAACTTGCAATTTAAATAACCATTATTCAACTATTTTTAACTATTCTTTCTAGGGTTTGATCACTCATTTTACAATGAAAAAAACATATATGTACAGATAACTCTAAATTATAATTAGACATTGATGGATTTCCAAAAACAGAAAAAATGAATATAGTAATGGCCAGGAGATTAGATTGCTGGTAGGAACATTTCTTTTCCACTTATCTTTTCCACTTATCCATTTTATTATAGGATGTAGATTTATTAATTAATGCTTGGTAATAGACTTGCTTCTGACATTGCAATATGTAGCAGTTGGCACTTTGTTAATATTTTTTGTTTATTAACTAGTATTTGCTTATATTTAAGTATATATCCATTTGAATGTAAGCCATATGTGCATGTTTCTAAATCGTGATTGTTGTGGCTTCCCTATACATAGCAGGTGGTCTAAAAACATATAATTTAATATTTCACATTTGGATATTTATATGCAAACAAACAGCTTGCTGTAGATACAGCAAAGTGCTAAAATATTAATTACTGCCAAATTAAGTCAAAACCATTTTGAAATACCATATGGCTTGCTGTTAAACTATATTTTTTTTTCAAAAAACCAAGAGCATCCTGTTTTGTAGCTGGTATCCTGCAGTAATAAATTCAAAAATTGACATTTTTATGAAATTTGAGAAGTTTTAAGTTTAAGAATTTTTTTCAAAAAACCAAGAGCATCCTGTTTTGTAACTGGTATCCTGCAGTAATAAATTCAAAAATTGACAATTTTTATGAAATTTGAAAAGTTTTAAGTTTAAGAATTACTTCAAATTTCAGTTTTTTATAGCTTTATATTATTGGGTACCTAAAAGTAGAGCTATCAACAAAGCATCATAAGAATATTGGTCATTGCTACTACTATTATTACTGTTATTATTATTATTATTATTATTATTATTATCAATAACAAGGAAGATTTTTAAAATATACGGATAGATTTTGGCTCCACCATAAATTATGGTTGTTTAAGGTGCTGCCAAAACCAATCCAGATAACATTTTTCAAATGTTTTTCTTTTTGTGTAAATAATTTTCAATATGATAAAAATAACAAGGGTTGCATATTATATTTCATTTTCAGGGTTCCCACAGTCCTTGAAAATCCTGGAAAGTCTTTGAATTTGAAAATATAAATTCCAGGCCTGGAAAGTCCTTGAAAATCAGTGGAGGTCAATCCTTGAAAATCCTTGAATTGCCTGACGCAGCACCAGTAAATTATACAATTTGTTTAAAACTTTGATTGAAAATCAACAAATGCTCAGACTTGAAAACACACAAGCTCAACCCCTAAAGCAAATTTGTGTCTTACAGGATTTATGATTGGTTATAGGTTTTGACCAATCTGTGATCAGTTTAAGTATCCAGTTTTTCCCAAGTGTCACATGTTTACTTATGAAGATGCTGATGGTCAACAATTAAACTTTAATTGTATAATTATAGTAGTTACTAGATGCAGAATAACTGGCTTTGTTTGATGATTACAGCAAATATGGAAAACTTTCAAGTTTAAATTGCTGCATTTAATTTGTTGGAAAAGGTCCTTGAAATCCTTGAAATTATAGTCCTTGAATTTCATGTTCAGTTAGGAGTGGGAACACTGCATTTTGTGCAATAAGTTACAGCTAACTGGTCATGGAAACCAAAAATTTATATTATGCAAGAGCGTAAAGTTTGATAGGCTAGTAAAAAAATTTTGATACCAGTGTCATAAAGTTGACATATATTATAGAAAATTGCTGTGAAGTTAAATATTGTAGCATAAATCAAATAATTATATATATTTAATTTTTTGTTACAGATTCACTTCCGTAATAGGATATGCATATTTTGGCTTCAGTTACTTCTACTATGATTTGGTGGTAATGTTCCTTGGAGCTTACTTCAAAGAGCAAACTCGAGATCCAACTGTTTCTGCAAAGACTGTGTGGAAAAACTTCCACAAGCAGAAGACGCTGATTATTTATCATCATCTACTTTTACCAATTGTTGCATTTCCACTAACAGTGTGGTCTGTAAGTTTATTAACTTTGAAATTATCTTTAGCTAGTCAGTACAGACTGTACATGTTTCTGGTTTAACTCAAAGCCTAGCATGGGTAGAAACTGTACTTTTACTGGGGAAAGGGGTAATGAAAGCAACAGACTGACTAGTTTAGGTAGTATAAAGTCACCACCAGGAAATAAGAATCCAGTTTACTGGACAGGTGAACAAACTGGTCTTGATTTAAGTAATATAAACAAAAAATTAAGCATCATTTTCTCAAAAATAATTGTTTGTATATATATAGTCTATTAATTGTAGTTTGAAACTTTTTTGTATTACAGACACATACCTAGCTCCCTGATTTTAATGTACATGAAACCCTTATAAATATGAACATAAATTAAAGTGCATGCAGGCTTTCAATTTTATGGTGTTTAATAATCCATTTCTTAAAAAAAATTCTCATTTCTTTCACAGAGCTACTTTCGAAAAGACTTAGGAGATTTCTTCATTGGCTGTCTTTACACAGTGGAAATAAGTACTCCCTTTTTATCCTTCAAAGTTGTACTAGAAAAGGTGAGTTATATAATTTATTGTTTATGTCAAAAACATGCCGCTAAATAAGAAGTGCCTAAAAAGTAATTCCCCCCCCCCCCCAAAAAAAGTAACAGCCCATGTACCTGAAAGTAGTGGCC
The DNA here is from genome assembly GCA_026167885.1 of Bergia puertoricense. NCBI lineage: Eukaryota > Metazoa > Cnidaria > Anthozoa > Zoantharia > Parazoanthidae > Bergia > Bergia puertoricense. The sequence continues at coordinate 6,941 of JANSTQ010150866.1, forward strand.
CTTTGAAAATTACCAACTACAACAAGACGTTGTATTGTATTTGATGTAACGTTTCAAGCAGTACTTTCAATCTATGTAAAATGCGATTTTAAAGAGTATTTAGCATAACATACAGTATGTAACTGCAGGAACGAGAAAAATGTCTCTTCTTTCTTACAGTGAAAATCACCTCAATCAGCCTGTACCATTGGTCATAATATATAACCATTCAATTTATATCAACAATTTATATAACTATAAGAACCTGTGGAAATCTGTGAATTACAAATGTTTTTTAACAATCTAAAAGTAATGGCTACCCAAAAGTAGCAGCCCCTTTTGCCGGCTAAATCCGAAAGTAGCGGGGACACGGTATGTATCTAGTAATTATAGATAATAACTGACTTGCTCAATGCATGCTTATGATATAATAGGCCCAGGTTATACATTGTATAATATATATTTGGGTGTTCCTACATGTATACTTGGCCTCCTCTTAGCTTCCCTACCCCCCCCCCAACACAGTATATCCCTTCCTAACCTATAGCTCGGGTATTGTATAACTTACTTTGCCAGTGACTTAACTGAGGATAAAGATAAAATTTAAGTCACAAAGACTTAAATATTTTAACCTCGTTTTTCAATGTTATTCCTTCCACAGCTTGGTAAGCGAGGCACCCTGCTCTACATCATCAATGGTGTTTGCCTAGGGGTGTTTTTCTTCTTGTGTAGAATACTCCTGTTCCCCTACATGTACTGGAAGTACTCGGTCTCAGCTGGAGTTCCGTTTCTTTCGGTTCCTGTGATGATACCCTTCAAGTGTAACCTAGGATGTCTGATTCTCCTTCTGCCTCAAATCTATTGGTTCTATATGATAGTTAAAGGAATTCTCAAGTTTCTGTCCACAAAAGACAATAATGAAAAACCAGTTACTAATGGTGGGTACCATGTTAATCACGCTCTTCATGGAAGCAATAATGGTTTTCCAGTCATGGCTCGGGAAAAGGAGCTCTGATCTTTACAATTTTTTTCAATATTGGCTGAGTGCCAAATCAGGTGTTAAGGCCTTAATTAAAAGGCAATTGTTGATTGCTTTATTAGAATTTTATAATTTTGTAAATTGTGCTTTTCAAGTTTTTTTAAAAATCAATTTGCAATGTTGCAAAGATTTGGTACAAAAAATAAGTTCAACAGCTTGAGAAAAGAAAGGGACATGCAACAAAAAAAGTTTCTAGTATCTAATTTGATTCAAAAAACACCAAACTGTTGCAAAAGCCGCAAAACATTAGTTGAGCACTACATGATATTATTAATAGCTTCCTTAATTAAGATAAGACACTTTCTGGACAAACTATAGCTCTTCTGAATCCAGCATTCAAGTAGTTTAAGACCTGTACCCCACACAGGTATGGGTTGGGGAGGGGGTTGGGGTGTCAATTACCACTCCTAGGATAATGTGGAGAATGCATGACAATTTAAATGTTTCACGAATCACAAGGTATTATTATAGTAATCTGAATTTTCCAGGATCAGGAAATAATTCTGAAAGAAATTAACAGGAAGTTTGGAACTTTAAAAAAAATTGAGGACACTTGTACTAAATTTTTATTTGCTAAATAGTAAATACCACAGTGTTTTAAATACCGTAATTTCTGGACTATTACTTGCACCACAGATTACCCACACCCACACATTTTTAACAATTACAGAAATAAACATGAACAAATTACCCACACCTTCGCATCATACAATTTAATACTACTGTTACATTACATTGTTGCAGAATATTTTGTGCAAAATAATGTGCACATAGTACACAGATCAACTTTAGAATTCAACAGATTACCCGCACTGGTAGATTACCCACACCAGCTCCATTGCAGGGCAAAATTAACAGCTAACCCGTGGATAATAGTCCAGAAATTACGGTAGCTCATTAATTCTGTTGAAGTCATGAGCCCCCAGCCACCCACCCATGTACACCCAGGCTCTTCCCTGTACAGGCAGTTATGCATAATATATCAGGCATCATCTCTAGGACGTACTGTCTCTTTGGCACCAGTTATCTAAAAGAATCTGATTGACTCACTGGCATAAATTATGGTAAATAATTTCCATTGTAAATTGGCAATAATTTGTTATAATCATACAGGTTTTTATTAACTAAGAAAAAGTGCAGTTGTTGGTAAGAAGTAAGTAAGAGGTCTAACAAATTGATACCTTTTATTTAAACTTTGGTATAAAAGTTAGTCATTATTTATTGAATCTTCAACAGTATAGTGTGGTATATAATTTATATAATTATATATTAATTAGTGTGTAAATTTCATGTATTTCTTAATTTCTGAAAATCATTGGATCTCACATTTTCTAAACTTATTACAATTTAATGATCACGAGAATCAGGATTGTAAACTTTTGCTATTACTACAATGTTGTGTGATCAAAGTTTTTTAAAAATTATTTATAAACATTGAGCTATACAGTACTTAAGTTATTAAGTTCAAAGTGGAACTATTTGGTAGTAAAATGGAGAAACAGTAACAATTTATTATATAGCTGTTTCCAGAGATGCAGTATTTAATATTTATCAAATATATAATTTCTGAATTATTACTTACCTGTTGGTGACTTACTGTAAAACTGGTTCAACAGATAATATACTGCTGTAGTCTATTAAAAGAATAAAACAGTGTCGCGCGTGGCTCTACACACAAGAATGGAACACCGATCGAGTGACGTAATAGGACACGAGAAAAGTGTTGAGAGAAAATGAGGTGAAGACGAGTTTTCTCTCTGCTTTATGAGTGGCCTACTGTATCACTCCATGTTCTATTCTATTCTGTATCACACCATGTTCTATTTCCTTTTGGAAAATAGATCATCTAAAAACATAAGCAATTTGCCATTTTAAAAATGATTTATTTGACCCTGAAAGGTTTCTTCTTCCCGTATGCAGGAGGTTACACTTGCATGACATGAAGTAATCGGTGGCTCTATCCAGTTTTAGAGCACGCAACTGCAGTGAATCAGAGTGCGCGTACTATCACTTCTATTTTCTAATTAATGATAATTTGTGGCCAAAATCAACAT
>JANSTQ010150877.1:0-10088 GCA_026167885.1 Bergia puertoricense
GCTTGTTGCAGTGAATTTTGGCAGTTTTTGGTGATTCGGAAGGTATGTCTCGTGTTCTCCCGAATATAAGTCGAGGTTGATTTTTTGAGCCCATTTTCACGTCCAAAAAATTCGACTTGTACACGAGTATATACGGTAAGCAATGAAACTGTGAGCAAAGAAAAACATTAATTTGTCTTCTATTTACATACTATTAATTAGAAAAAAAAGTTATGTGCTGTAAAATTTCATTTGTGAGATCATAATAGTTTCCAGATCAAGGTGATCATCTTCAGTGTCTAAAATTTTAAACAATAATGATTGAAGTTCCTTTTTAAATGTATGTTTTGGTAAGTTGCATAATTTTTTTGGTATCCCATTCCAAACAGCAAGGTTAGAGTTCTTATTTTTTTAGTTAGTGTTAACTTGATTTTATTAAGACTTGCAATGCCAACAGATCACCTATTGCCACTTTGCTGCTTTCTGACCCCTCTATTGTTCCTTAGGGACATTTCCCCCACGGAGAATGACGGAACCTGCTCCAAATGCTTTCATGCAGCGACAGAACAGCACAGGCTACCCCCAGACACCGACGACACCAGGCATCCAGCCACCCAGCAACCCTTACCAATACCCAACCCAGCCGGATGCTCCAGCCAATAATATGCCCTTCCCTCAAGTGCCACAGGGAACCCCTAACCCAGCTGCCGCTGCTGCAGCCGCAGCTGTTGCTGCTGCTGCTGCCACTGCAACTGCCACAGCAACTGCCACTGCAACAGCAGCCCTGCAGGAACAACAGCAGATGGGTAAGTATGAGTTTTAGGGTGTGTCCTTTTTTTATCCAGATCAATTAATTTTGTAATTTTTAAGAATATAATCCAGGTTTGCTATCCAAAGAATCAACTCCTGTGAGTGGGCCCAGGTTCAGTTTGCATCCATTTTTGGATTTCAGCAAATGTTCTGTGATCTATTTGATAATCAACAGCGTAGAGTTCTTGCACTCACATGAAAACAAGTTGAGTCCATGAAGAAGATTGTTATGGTAGACATAGTTGGTTCCAGAGCATTCATGATGTTGTATGCTTTTTGCATACTAGTACAGTTACACGTCAAGTTTTTACAACAGGTACAAACACATTGGTACACTCTATATATATGATTTATATTGAATCGTATTTGCTCTCAACTTTTCCAATGACAATTTTTATAACTTTCAGCAATCAGTGATTTTGTTTGGCCAATATAAGAGGCTAGCAACTTGTATAATAAACTACACTGTTTGGATAATTATTCATTTGCTATGTTGTCAAAACTATACTTCATTGTGTATACTGATCATGCGTGTTATAAGTCATGTTAGAAATTTCTGTGAGTCTGAGCTGCCAGCCCACTTGAAAACAGTCCATTTGTTACATTTTTAGAGCTATTTAACTAAAACGTCATTTTGTGAATAAATTTATCCTGAACTACTTGGACTGATGGATAACTTAGTTTTGAGAAGCCCAGTTTTTGATACATGTTCATGTACTTGTGCAGCTTGTATTTTTTTAAAATATTTGGACAAATTATTTGTTGTTTGGGTGGAGGAAGTGGAACCAGCTAATCTATATTCTCAATACCAGTGGACTGAGATTATTTTGTAAACTTGCAGATGGTTACAACTACCAGGGAAATCCAACACAGTTCCAAGCACACGGCCAGGCAACACATCCCCAGCACCCTCCCCCTCCGTATCAGAAATCCAACAGTTTTCCGGGGTATGGAGAGGAGCCATACACCAACCCTCAGGGGCAGACACATATGAACAAAATGCCAAACCAAAGACCACAGATGAGTCGACAGCAGCTGTTGCAAGATTTTATGTTAAGAAGACAGCAGCAGCAACAACAACAACACCAACACCAACAAATGCAACAGCAGCAACAGATGCAACAGCAACAAATGCAGCAGCAGCAATTACAGCAACAGTACGGCATGAACCCAGACCTCATGGCTGTGAAAGATGAAAAGGTTGCCAAATTCAAACGCAAGGTATTATGAGGGATTTTCCCCCCTCGTTTGTGATTTTCAAAAATTTTTGTTCCGTTAGTGGATTTCTTGTGATGTGTGAATGGAAATTCACCTTTTTTAACCTTAGTAGCATAGGATTGTAATTGATACCTATTAGGCCAAGTAAAGAAAACAGTTGGTTAGTGTCCCCGCCTGACCATTAAAAAAGCCCCCGACCCAAATATTTTTTATTTTCATAGATTTTCTTTAAAAATATTTTAGTGATATTGTATGACTGAAAAAATTGCTCAAAGTCAGAATTACTTGTCCAAAAACTAGCCAAATCTTACCAGATTTTAGAGTCTTCAAACAAACTGCAGTAAGTTTACCATGCTTTTCCTGTCCATGTCCATATAAAGTCGAAAGATAAACATAGTTATTTTTTTAATAGTGGACTGGAAACAAAAATGTTTGATTAATTGTAAGACTGGAAATACCAAGACGGAAATTGGGCAAACTGCAGATCAGTTTCATTCAGATCAATTGACCTTTTGAACTTGCACTCAAATGGTAAACTTCATATTGTGATGCCCTTTGTGGTTTGCTGTATTTCTTAAGAGGGTTCAGGATAAAAAATAAAAAAACAACCCTCCCTCTCAACCATAAAACTTTTGAAAAAAGGACACTAACCAACTTTTTTTTACTTGACCTTAATCAAAGGTGAAAATGATCAGAAGTGGAAGATTGATATAATTTATTTTAAAAATCCTATAAGTGGCAAAGGACAAGTTGCTAAAGTTTCATTACACAATACTAATAACAATAACAATTATAGTAATAATGTCTTCATTTCCAATTAGTATGTGGAGGGAATTTTGAATCTAAATTTATGTGAACTTGGAGAGCAAACTCAATCCCCCTATTCTAAGGACTAATCAGCTTATTTCATACTGAAACTGTAAGGAGACTTTAGATGTTCATAAATTTGACGGTTAAAACTAAGGGTTGCGCATCATATTTTCAGTGTCTATGACAGATTTAAGGTTGAACTGTCTGTGTTGTTAACATTATTTTAAATTTGTTTTTCTGAGTGGTGGAAGTACTTACGATCGTACAGTGATACTGCCCATCTACACAGTTCTATTTGATGATCACTGTTGTATCAAATCTCCAGTTGCAGCAGCAGCACCAGTATGTGGCACAAGGGAGCCTCAATCAGACTGGCTTTCAACAGCAACCCACTCCACCTCCCCCCTATGGTCCCAATATGCCTGGAGGTATGAATCAGATGGGAATGCCACAGATGAATCCATTGGGTGGCAACCCTCAGATTGGCCATGGGCGGTTGCATTCGGAAGGTCAAATGCCAAACCAAATGGGACAGATGAATCAGATGGGTCAGATGAGTCCTGTTGCATCACAGGTACCTGCCATGGCAGGGCAGATGAATCCCCTTACACCCATGCAACAAATGTCACAAATGAATCAAATGTCGCAAATGAACCATTCACAGGGAAACCAAATGAACATGATGAGTATGGCGAACAACCCGTATACCCAGCAACAGCAGATGATGCAGCAAGCACGTACTGTTCGATGGCGGCGAAGCAACAGCTATCAGCCGCCACCAGTTCCTAATACAGTGTCTCCTCCCCTCACACCTGGTGGAAATATGAACCCTTCAGGGCCTGGGGGGCCATACATGAGCATAACAGATGTAAACAACTCTATGTATAACTCGACCCAGTATGATGTCAAGCCACCGTTGGTACCTAATGTCACGACGTCTCAGGAAACTGGGATGGAGGATGTAAAGCCGCCAAGGCCACGTATGTACCTGCAAAACACTCAACTTTTGTCTTGCTTTGTTTGCAAAAATGTTAACTTTATGACCTTTGATGATGAATTAACAGTGCCAAAACTTCTACTCTTCAAGGCAAGTAGCATGAATGGCCATGCTATGGGCTTTTGATAGTTGGTTCAAACTTGTTGGACAGATAACAGCTATCGTTTCTACTCGTCAAGAAAAGCAAAATTAATGTTCATTTTATGGGTTTTTGACAACTGGCTCAACAAGCAGGACAATTAACACCAATTATTTTTTTATCTTAAGAAAAACAAAATAAATGGCCATTTTATGTGATTTTGGTAACTGGTCAAATAACACCGATCATTTGTGTTCCTCAAGAAAAACAATGAATTGTGATTTTATGAACTGTTGTCAACTGCTTCAAAAGTTGGAAACAGTAATCATGCCAACCATTTCTAGACATTCAAACATTGAGAACATTAGACAGACTTTTTTCTAGGAGGCACAGAAATTCCAGTGAAATATTGATTTCCTAGAAGTGTTCCTTGGAAATCTCTGTTCACCGATGTGGGAGGGGAAGAATCTTCTCTCAGAAGTCATAACATTTGCCAGAGAGTATGGTTACCACCAAAAAACTAAGTGAATAGCTGATGAGGGGATCCATAAAATTTTGGTCCTCATTAGGGGCAATGATTTATTTACTTGTAAATACTGTATGAATGTACAGCATTTACATTGCTGACTGATTTGTTTTTTACTGCAGTCGAAAATGACGTCATACGGCTGACGTTCCCCGTCAGAGATGGAATTGTGCTCCCTCCATTTAGGTTGGAACACAACCTTGCAGTTAGCAACCACGTCTTTCATCTGCGAGACTCGGTCCACCAGACACTCATGATGAGGTATTGTAATGTTGGATTTTTATTTCTGTAGGACTTTTAAGAATGTTTTAAGCCCTTCAAAAACTAAAGAATAGACAGAGAAAAATCAACCAATTGATGGAAGAAGGATGAGCCATCAAAAAGCATGTTTGATGTTTCAACAAAGTAAATAAAAGGAAAAGTCAAGTTCAAGTAAAAGAAAGGGAAAAGTTTTCATATGCCCTGAAGATAAATTTTGTTAGAAACGATTGGAATGGTACATGTATGATTTAAAATCAAAACTTTATACTCTCTTGGGTTTATGTGTATGGTTAAAGGGAAAATAATGTCATAGTTTTTCCCAAGAAAAAAAATGCAATTTCTGATTGGTCAATATACGTTTCACAACTTGTAGTGTACCATGTGAACTAAATAGCTTTTGAAACTGCCTTAAACTGAAACAACTTGTTAATTTTGTGAGAAGTACACTGTACTTGGCTGTTTTATACATTAAAAATGTACTTTGGTTGTTTATAGACCTTTAACTTGTCTTTCTCTTTTGTCGGACAAATCTCTTACTTTTGAACAATATGTAAAGGAAAAAATCAATTATGAATACTGCAAAATAAATTTTGGCAAGTTCATGATTTGTTATTCTTTCACATTTTAGACCAGACCTGGAGTTACAGTTTAAGTGTTATCACCATGAAGATAAGCAAATGCACACAAACTGGCCGGCATCAGTGACTGTCAGCGTCAACGCCACACCTCTGCAAATAGAAAGGGTAATTAGTTAGAACAGTTAACCACTCGACCCTTGTTCCTTCAATGCTGTCGCGGACACACACTTACTGATGTTCTGTTACATGTTGTTAACAGGGTGAAAACAAGACTTCGCACAAACCTCTTCACCTCAAAACTGTGTGTAAACCAGGACGAAACACCATTCAAATCACTGTCACAGCCTGCTGTTGTGTGAGTAGATAAACCGCTTTTATTTAATTTTTTATGGAGTTTAGTTGATCACTCTAAATGTAGTACCTTACAGTAGTCGTGTTGAAAGCATTATTTGAGTTAAAAAAACCACAATTTTTCTTTTTGAAACGCTTTAAATTCTTTTTGAAAGTGTTTAAAATTTTTTGGTAGAAATAAGTTGGTCACTTGAAGTTTAATACTTTGGGAAAATGCTTGGAAAAATATGAGACAGTATAGTCATGTTGAAAGCAACATTTGAGGTATAGAACTGTGTTATATTTTTTTTCTTTCTTAAGTGTTTTATGTGTCTGACCAGTAATAACTGCATCTCCACTGTGACTTGATTTTCAGTCGCACCTCTTTGTTCTGCAACTTGTTCACCGACCGTCAGTAAGCTCTGTCTTGCAAAGCCTTCTACGGAAACGATTGCTTCCCTCTGAACACTGCGTTACAAAAAGTAAGTCTCGCTTTTAACCCAGTTAAAGATCTAATCAAAATCTCAATCAATATAATGCAAACTCCAGTAGTTGGATATTATACATAGGGTAGTATTAGCCATCCATTCAACAAAAGTAATTGCTAGGCTGAATTAAGCCATACAGCCTAGATTATAGATGTCAGTCCTAAAGCTGGTGATAGAGTTTACCTCTCGGGTGGTGATTGGATGACATGATAACAAAACTAATTTAATGGGTTTCAGACAGAGTCGGGTGTATTTTCATTTGTTTTCCCAAGTAAAAGAATTGATAGCCACTCTTTTGTTAGAACTTAAAATAGTATCACTGTTCCCAGAGTTCAGTAATATTGTGTTTGACATCAACAAACTTGATATATTTGGCTGCAGTCAAAAGGAACTTCACCTTCCCACCCACTGCTGGCAGTGGTAGTGACGACGGAGTGGAGCAGACAGCCATCAAAGTGTCTCTCAAGTGTCCAATCACGTTCAAAAGAATAACACTTCCGGCCAGAGGACATGATTGCAAACACATACAGGTATGTAACATTGGGCTCAGAAGACTTTTTTTGTGGGGGGGAGAGGGGGGGAGCCTGTAACTTAGAGAGGAAAGTAACTCGTGTAAACACCATTTTTGTTAAAAATAAAGCCAAATCCTTTCCCAGTCCAAGTGGCTCATAAGGCCGGAGCTTTATCTCCAAACTAGATTCCATAGTTTTATGTGGATGAGAGTTTGTGACTCCCTCTGGACAGGACACTAATTCACTGCAGGTTAGCCCCCAGCCAGAAGCTTGCACTCCTTTATACAGCAAAGTTGACTGGAACAAGTAGAGTAAAGTGCCTAGCTTAAGGACACAGCACAGTGATCAGGCCAGGGTTTGAACTTGTTACCTTCAGGATATGAGTTAGATATGCTAACCCCTCGACCATTGCACTGCTATCTTTGTTACCAATTTGTGTTTATTTCATTTGATACTAAAATGATGGCAATTAAGCATGTACTTCTGATTGGTGATCTGAGTAATGCTCATAAAATCTCAACTATTTGCTAAATGTCCATTACTTGTCTTTATGGATTTTATATCCATGGATAGGTTGACCTTCTCCCTATTTTGGAAACTAATCATTCCACAACTCATCAAGTTTTGTGAAGAGAAGATAGATGGTGATAATGGTATTTGTGGAAATAACTTTAATGAAAACATCTTAATCCACTAAAAAGACAGTGATCAATCATTTCTGTCGAGGTTTTGTGCATTTTAAAGTGATTTATCACTTTGTATTCCAGCCTGGAACATAAAAACTGATAACTACAATCCAACTTAACTGCCGCCCAAAACAGGCCATCCATGCCATTAAACTCTTGAAAGACTTAGATTTGTATCTGAACAGTGTCTCTTTGTAGGTATTTTAGCCCAAAACAGTTTTTGTGTTCATAAAATCTTGAGCATGTGCAAAGCCGAGAAAGAGCCCTTTTAGAGTATTATGTAATTTTGTTGTAATTTGTTTTGTGTTTGTGTTAGCATTTCTGATGATGTTTGACAGTTACATTTTGATATACTTGTTCCAGTGTTTTGACCTTGAGTCCTATCTACGAATGAACTGTGAACGAGGAAGCTGGAAGTGTCCTGTGTGCAAGTAAGTGACAGACTGGTCATCACAATCTTTTTGAGTGACCAGTCTTGTTGGCTTTAGACAGAGTTCTTTTTCTTATAAACTCTTGGCTCAAAGAATAAAAATGCAAAGGCAGCTGTTTCATATACTTCATATATGTCGTGCATCTACAAAAAAAGTATTTAAAATGCATTTGAAGCACACATGTTTCTCAATTGAGAAATAGTATGATGGATCTTCTGTTTACACTAAAGGAAGTGATTAATAACACAGATCGGTACCCTTGATGCTTTTCTGTTCAGTTTTCTGAGGTCCTCGTTAAAGTACAAGTAATATATTGAAGGTGCTGTTTTGTTCAACTGTGGTAGTTGACTTTTCCTTAATTTGATGTACTTCTACAGGACAACTGAAATGACTAGCGTCTGAGTTGTATATGATATACCATAGTTATTAAATATCAACAGTGAAAGCCTGAGTAGACAACTAAAATGACAAATTATATGTCTGAATTAGATAATTTCGATGATATACTATAAAATACTTGCGGTTTAAGTTATCAAATATCAACAAGGAGAACCTGACTAAAAGAGTTGGTTCATTTTGCAGTAAAACTGCCCTTCTTGAAGGCTTGGAAGTGGACCAGTTTATGTGGGGAATTCTGACATCATTATCAAGGTGAGATGAATTTTGTTTTTACTTTTATTTGACCTCACCTTAAACAAAAATAGCTTACTACCTGTTTGTGTACTCTTGAAAGGCTTGATGTTTTGTGATACCAGGTGTTATTTTACAATACAATTTGAAATTTTTGAATATGTTCCAAACTCTACAGTATGATATGACACAAGTTTCCTAAGATCAAAAACAATAGTCTGATGTTGAATGGAAGGTTTCCTCACACCCTGCAAAATCTTAAAATATCATGTCTTATCTTGGAAAGTTGTGTCGATATTGTATAAAAATCATAGTCTGTAATGCTGACTGTAGTATATCTTGGACTATAAACCTTGAAAGCAATTTTTAAGCATTGTATGTAAAGGTAGCATGGATATCAATAGCAGCATCATGCATTTTTTTTTTATTGTGTACAGTGCAGTGTGCACAACAAAGTCTTATTTTCAGTGCCTTTTTTTTATTTTTAATTAATATATCTTGCAACTGTAAGAATGAATGAATGAATGCTTGTTGACACCATTCACACATGGTGCTACAGTAAAATGAGTTTCAGTTTGCTCCTCGTGATAATTATTAACCCTGCAAGAGCTGACATTGGGTTAAAACTGGTACATACTAAAATATGAACTATTTGTTTGTAGACCCGATTCCAAAATGGCAGCAAGAAGGTAAACCTATCTATTTCCTAAACAGAAAAACAGTTTTGTGGCTCGTTATTTGTCCAGTCAAAGTCCATCTGTGTTTATCGGTATTGATTGTTGGTTTTCCCAGCAATAAGGGAAGTCAGTTGTTCGCTAACAGGTTTCAGTACCCCAAAATATTTTTAGCTATTACCAGTAAGCCATTTTCTTTTAAAACAAAAGCCTTCGTGTTCAAAATATTATGCTTGCAAGGCTGCTGATGTAATTAGTGGAGAGTAGTTCTTTCACCACTTCTGCAACCGTTGAACTTTTTTCATTTGTAATTTTTGTGATTGTCAGAGATCATGACTGATTAAACAAGCTTATGGCTTATGGCATATGACACAGTCACTTGGTAGATAATTTGTAAAATACTGCTGGATAGATGACAAGTCACTGCTGATTTAGACAAATGCTGCCTCAAATCCATTCAAGACCCACAATCTTAGACAAGTAAATTGGACAAGGGCTTGCCTTTCCCCTAGTCAATATTATTTTGCAGGTTGGAAAAAAATATTGAAAGAAAAGCCAGCAATATTGTATCAGTACTGAAACAGGTGGGGGGGGGGTTACAGGGGAGTAGAGTCTGATAAGGGTGTACAAGAACTTTTAGCTTAGATTGAAATTTTGTTATTGTGAGGACTTTGAAAATGGAACTTTTGAAAAAATTCAATGTTATGTTTGGTGTAAGACCTAACCTTTTTTTCCTGTTGATGCAAATTTGGACAATGATCAATGTCTTAACTTGATACTTGTCCACACCGATTCATTTTCAAAAGGTTTCCATTTTGAGTAAAACCTTAACAAAGGTTGAGATTACTTGTGTCTTTAAGTATTATGACATCAGACTAGCTAATTTCACCACTAAGCCTTGCTTTGGAAGTCAGAACTTGTAGATTTTATCACGATTGAAATCCCAAAGCGAGATATGAGGTGGATTTTGAGCAACTGATGTCATCATGCATAAGGGTAATTTGTAATCGGGGTAGATTGTGTTTTGTTTTTCTTATTTTAATTAAATTTGGATTTGGTTGCATGTTAGGTTTGACCTC
>JANSTQ010150888.1:0-22090 GCA_026167885.1 Bergia puertoricense
AATTCCCAGATGTGCTTTGAAAGGGCTGTGCTTCCCGAGTATTTTTTGTTGTTAAATGACAGTTTGTGATTGCGGTATCGGGATTTGAAATCGAGCTCTGTCATTCCAATGTATGTATGCGTGTATGTATGCATGTATGTATGTAAGTATGTATGTATGTATGTATGTATATATGTATGTATGTATGAACGTATGAATGTATGAATGTATGTATGAATGTATGTATGTATGTATGTATGTAAGTATGTATGTATGTATGTATGTATGTATGTATGTATGTGTGTATGTATGTATGAATGTATGAATGTATGTATGTATGTATGTATGTATTCTCACGTCAAATATCTATCTGTCTTTATTCGCTTTTGACTCAGTGAAGAAGCACGTATTTACTCTGGCCTTCCTTGGACAAGGACGTTAAGTTGTTGACCAAACCTTTCGAAGTTCTATGTCTGAGACTTAAAAAAGCCTACCCAAACACTTCTTGAAAGAGTAGTGTAATCCCGGTGTTGTGGTCTGTCACCTTCACACAGCTTATCCCAACTGTAGGCTGTGCTCCGAGGTCAAGGATGGACCACACAGCGGCTGCCAAAGGCGCCTGCATTTGCTTTCGTTTAAATATTGTGAGCTGCGTAACCATTCGTAGAATTGCACACGTTTTAGGAATCCTATTACTGTTCTAGTATTTTTTGTTTTGATAAACGATTTGTTGTCGTCTGCATAATTCATGATCAAATTCGGAATTCAGGACCAGCATTCTGCAAATTTGACATCTTGCCGCACTACTACCTAGTGCGATTAAACAAATAACGCTTCTACGGAAGAAAATAAAGGAATAAAAAAGTTTACTTTTTACATGAATTTACAGTAGTCCTTATTGAACGTCCTTTGTGAAATTTTGTTGGAATTTTAACACCATTTCTTGCTTCTCGTCTTACTCCCACTCACAAAAGATTTTTTATGCAAGCAAGTTAAAGTGGCGTCTTGTCACAATTTTTTTCCCTCTAAAATTGTTTTTTTCCCCCTTTTGTTTAAACAGATGACATTCAAAATATTGAGAACGGAAATAAGGTTTTCTTCTCAATGGATCTTAACTTGTCGGTAATTATAATACAGAAGCGTTTTGAAATATGTTTATTTATAACAAGGAAAAATTGTCTTCTAGAACGCGAATGCTCAATAGTTCGTACAAAAACTAAAAGTTAAAACTATAAATTCGCTTAGTAGTAAAACTTTTTAAACTCAAATCAGGTAGAAATTTCGACCTCAGATATTTCTGAAGTTTATCGAAAACAAATAAATGAGTGGTAACTAAACATTTTTAAGAAATCAAATGATCGCTATACATGGAAAAGGAAGATTTAAAATTGAAAGTGTTTATATTTTCTAATCGTATATGCGACACGCAAGTTCATTTTTAATTTCAAGCTAACTCGAATTTGAGTTGATACACTTTTTAACTGACTTCCTCCATTTGGCTCAAACATGTATTTTACCTGTAAACATTCTTATCTTGATGAACATATCTATTTTCCCTACGAAAAAATCAACATTGTTTTCATTCTTGGGCATGAATTATGATTTTTTTAACTGCAACACCAGATAAGCAGATCAGTTACTTGTTGAACAATCGTTTTTGGAAACTTTTTTGTGCGGTTTTGTCTTATTCTTCCGTGCTAATGATAAAGATTTCGTTATGCAAAACAATGATTTCTAGTAATTTAAAATTCAACAACGTTTTGACTTATATTTTGGAAGTGATTAATGCTTATCCAAATAAAAACCCACGACTTCTAGAGAGCGGTTTTATCTTTTTCGTGTTTTCCTTTTCCATTACTTTTGTCTAATTTCACGTTCATTATCATAACCATTTGGGAATTTCATAGAAAAGGAAAGTTTTTCAGTAGTCAATATGCGAGCTTAGTGAGACTTTAAAAACACGTTCAGTTTTGTATATGAATCTCTCTGTTTGCTTGAATTAACATTTTTTTTATTCATTCGCCATCTGCTGCTCTCGCCAAACTTAAGAACATACTCAAATTGCTCGGAAAACTAACACGCCGACACGGAAACTCGGGACGTTTTGACAAACTGTTTAAATACCTAAGTGAATTTTTTGGCAACATGTTTGTAACGTAGCTGGCTTTAAACCAAACTAAGGAATGTCAGTCTAAGCTATTGATAATACAGGCACAACCGATTACTAGGTTTAATCATTCCTGATTATTTTTAGCCTTATTATTGGAAGGCAATATTCTTGATTGAGGGCTAAATCAAATAATATCTGTTTTGTAAGGCGAGTAGTTCCTGTCGACGCAATTGGAACAATCAGCAAACTTATTTACAGCTGTTTTGAATTCGGGCAAATTTATGAAACTTTTGTTTATTGAGCATACAGATAGAAGGAAGATGAATGAGATTCAAGTGGAATGGAGAAGAAAACGGAAGTTTTTTAAAAATATTGACTTATCCAAGGGTTTTTCTCTAAAAACTGTGTGAACTTAAAATTTGTTAATCCACGAGCATTATTTCATTGCGTATATTGTATTTTTTTAAGCATAAATCGTATTGCAGCAAAACTACCTAAATTTTGTAATTAACACTGAAATATTGGTTTGGCAGATGAAAATCTTCTATGATATCAAGGAATTTGTAAGTTAATGAACGATGATAAACGAAGTAAACGATAATAAATCATTTAACCTTCACCCGTTGATTCAGACGAAGATCAGAAGCTGTTGAAAGATACTCTTAATTTCGTGGGAAATTAAATTATTTTCTTTTGTTTTACTTGTCTACTTAATGAACATTTGCTTAATCCAAACTCTAATTAGCACGTACGCTATTTAGTGATTGGACAGTTTCCTAAAAATGTGGTTGGAATAAAATCAGTCCATTTTTGTAGCAATTAAGTTTTAATACTTCCCAAACCAACGAGCTCTCAAACTAACGCGTATTGATTGGAGAGTTCGACAATCACATCATTCTTGCAATGGAAAAATTTATTTATAAGGCACGACATATCTTTCAGGAAGCTACAATTACCTAAATAATTCTGAAGAGCAGTGCAGTTTTAGCAAAGTTCTGCGCTACTTCAGAAAGATGTCTTTTAGAAAAGTCTTTTTCATTTTGGCTGTCTTGACAGTATCAAGTAAGTAAACGCGAAGTTTTTCTTGCATGTTGGTTTCCTCTTTTTCTATTTTTGTCACTTTGTCAGATATTTAGTGGCCGTCTTTATCAGAAAAAAAGACAAAACAGCAATAAGCAAATACTGCTTTTAAACGAAATTTTCAAAACAGTTGTGACTTTTCGATATTGCTGAATGATCAATGTATCTTCATACACAAAGTTGTGAACCCATGCGTGACTGAGTGAAGAAAACTTAACTTAGTTCTTTACGATTCCGCCAAATTTGACGTAAAATTGTAATGTTCTACAAAACAGATCAACCCAAAGACTACAAACTGTACGAATTCGTTTTGTAGTTATTGTTATACTCTTTTGAAATTGTACTATTTCACTAGGTTTATTAACGTTAGAAAAATGATTACATGTTTTTTTTTCTTTTCATTGTGAAGTGATAAGTTTTAGAGCCCACAAAATAAGTTCTTTTCAAACTCTTTGTTGTATACCAAGGTCCAGGCATTTTTAGTATGCTTCGAAAGGTATATTTAAATTAAAATGTAACATGATACAAAAACATTGTAGTTATTTTTAAAGCTTTAGCAACTTGTTTTTCTTGTTGTGTTGAAGATGGATGATTCATCTTCATTTAGCATCCTAATTATGTGTAAGAAATGTCGCACGGATTAAAACTTTCACACTGCACAAATAGCGGGCAGGTGCATCCACCGGAACGAGTTTCTCCTTCAATTATTCAAGTTGTTTAGCTTTGCGGCAAGTGTTTGAACTGTAGTTATTACGAAGAAATGTCATAATCATCTGTCAACTTTATGCATTCTCGTTTTTATGACAACATCTATCTACATTTGAGCTGAGAGTAAACACATTCCTAATTTTCGGCAGATGTCAGTCTCAAAACTCCTTTAACTTAAGGTGTTTTTGAAAAGTGCTTCTTTTTGTTTCTCGGAGATGTTTGATAATTGCGAACCAGAATATTTCTGGATATGTTTAAAGATCGTTCCCAGCATCGAACTGACCTTCCGTTTCCGATATGTACCAAGATGAATGCAGTTCATTTGAGAAGGACCAGAGTTGTTTATACCTAAATGAACGGCTCTGTATGGAAGGCTTTTCAGGTAACCAAGTGTGAAATTGTACTGTCTCTTGCGATACTATGGCAACGATTCCTTAATTCAACTACACACACAATACACTACATACAAAACATAAACAATACCTAAATGTACTTCGCACATACACTTAAAACAAACTACTAACTCTCTATTGTTTCCCTCACACGCGTTCACAGTGGCGATGCCTCGCATAAAGAAACGTTTGGGTGAGTTTTTCTTGCTTTTACTGTTTCACATTGAATTTATTTTTATATTAAATTAATGAAGTATTTCCTCACCATATGTTGGTGTCACAGCCCTAAGTATTCCGGAATACTAATATTAACTAGTCAACAGCTCTATTTCTACGATTTTACATAAGCATTTTCTACTGTTATTTTTATTGTTACCGTTATTGTTACTATATATATCTGGTCATTGTTAGTGTTATTGTCATTGTCATTGTCATTGCCTTTGCCATTGTCAGTGTCAATGTCACTGTAGTTGTCTATGTTATTGTCACTGTCATGGTCATAGCGAATGCCTACACGTTAGATTACCCTTTCAGGTGTAAGCGTGTTTTCTCAAAATAAAGTTTTTCCATCATCATCATCATCATCATCATCATCATCATCATCATCATCATCATCATTGTTATTGCCATTATCAGTAGCACTGGAAGTGTCAGTAGCAGTGCTAGTGATGGTGGCAGCAATAGCATTAGCAATAGTAGTAGCAGTAATTAATAGTCGCCGTGATTGACTATTCCAATTCTCATTTATCTCGCAGCCGAACACTGTTCAGCCTTGACATTAAGGCTTATGTCCTCTCTGGGTGCTGAACCGACATCATTGAGGTGCGGTGTTCCCACACAACAGGGTAAGTCACAACCCTTTGGCTGTTTTTCAAGTTATTATGCCACTGAGATTTTATGTTTATGTGTCATAAAAGACTACTGGCACCCTGTTTCATTTTAACATTGAACTGCATCTCGACACATTTAGTTTGGTAACCATCAATATTTTATGGTGTTAGTGTTTGAACAACGAAAGATACGTTTAAGGAAATTAGAAAAAAAATTTTGAATTTTTTCTCAACCTTAAATTTATATAAAACCAAGGTTGGATTGTAGCTGGTATCTCGATCGTTTTCATGTCTTGCAAACAATTAGAAAGGAAAAGAAAGTAACTAATGAAAGAGAAAAGAAAGAGAATAAAAAAGAAAAGGAAGAGCTCTCTATACCTTACTTCTGACTCGCCTTTTATTTTCACCTGCATCAGACCGCCCCTGGGTTTCTGAAGGACTGCTCTTTGGTTTCCGACGGACCCCCCTGGGTTTTCGATTGACCGCCCCTGGGTTTCCGAAGGACTGCCCCTGGATTTCCGACAGACTGTCCTTAGGTTTCTGACGGACTGTCCCTGGATTTCTGACGGACTGCCCCTGGGTTTCCGACGGACCGCCCCTGGGTTTCCAATGGACCACCCCAAAGTTTCCGAAGGATTACCTTGGGTTTCGGAAAGACCACTGGATTTCCGAACGCTCATCTGTTTGTCTGATTAACTGATTTTGTTGTTTCGTTTCAGTTCGGGGTTTGCCGGGCTTACCAGGACGATGTACGTATTCAAACTTCAGAAATTTTGCTGTAAATGTCACATAGACACATCCATGGACAAACACATTCAAAAACGGTTGCTGAGACTTTGTACAAAAGTGAACAGACCACAAACAAAAGTCATTGTGGGGTTTTAAAAAATTCAAACGAAACCTAGAAACTTTTTGAGCGAAACATTTGATTTCAAGTGGGGAGGTGCGGAAGAAAGATTTCTGTGCATTTTTTTTGTCAGTTAATCTTCAGCTACAATGGAATTGTACTTTTTTTTACGGTTTTCATTTTTGTCTGGATCAATCATGCAAACTTTGTTTTTACAAATTTTACAATTCCCCTCCAACGATATCAAATGGTCTGTCACATAAACTACCCAAATGTAAGCTCAACTAAAGCCACTTAGGGATATAACAGATTACTTAACTTACGAAAATTCTAACGAAAAAATTTGTTTTCTACCCCCAGTTTCCAACACCACCACTGATACATAATTTTACTTGTGCAAGTTTGTCATTCGTTTCAGTTCAAAGAGAGAACAAAATATATATGTTATGCAAGCAATATTATCACAGCACCACTACCACCACCACAACCACAACCTCCACCATCACCATCACCAACAACAACAACAACAGCAACAACGCCATCACTAACAACACCACCAAAAACAACAACACCTCTACCATCACTACCACCAACAACACCATCAGCAAGAACAACACCAATAACAACACCACCAACAACAGCAGTAATAACGACAACAACACTACCACGACCAACAACAAGAACACCACCACCACCACCACCAAAAACAAACAAAACACCACCACCAAAAACAAACAAAACACCACCAACAACAACAACAACACCACTACCAACAACATCAACGACAACATCAGCACCACCACTAAAACCACTACCAACAACAACACCACTACCACCAACACCAACAACAGCATCACCATCACCACCACCAACAACACCAACTGACAACAACAACATCAACGCCATCACCAAAAATCCATAAGGGCTAAAAATAGGTGGTGAGATTACATAATAATTTGACTTAGTCATTCGAATATAACAAATATAAAAAAGCCACACACACACACACACAAACTAGAGAGCATATTAAAGAACAGGATGCAGTATTTTAGTACAACTATACGTTTTTTTAATAAGAAACAGACCATTTTGGCGGAGCCTTGTTTATAATATTTTTCATACATTGATTTTCAAATTTAAGTATTCTTATAAAATCTATTTTTTGTAATGACGAGAAAAAAGTGTAATGGACAATAATGAAACAAGAATAATTTTATTTGCAGTCGGAATGGTCAAACGCGGTTCTTGCTGTGGCCCTGAATGCGACTATTTCATCCAAACAATGAACATTGACCCCATGTCAGTCATCTGCCCGTCAGAAGAGTAAATCAACCTGCTACCAGTTAACCATCTGCATATTATACACATGTCAACAGTCTGTTTGAAATGAAATTGTCTGCTAATGTTAAATCAATAGATGGGAGATAGTGTGTTTTAAATGTAGTCAGCCAAATAAGTTTTCCAGATATTGTCATACTTCGAATATTTCAGCTGCTTTAGAGAGAGAGAGAGTGTTTTATATGTTTTGGAAATCTGATTTACTAAGCAGCTTAAGTGTATCGCTACTTAAATCATTAGAATGTTACAAGTTAAACACTTACAATGCAATGCAATAAGGTTAAAGTCATAGCCACAAAACTAGACGCCATTCTACGAGGCTATTGTTATTTAAGTTGTACTGAATTTATTTTTAAAGTCTTTTCTTTCCTTTCCTTTTCTTTTCCAGGCTAGTTCGATTCGCATTAGTGTAGACGAATATCGGTAAAGGTTTAATTGTTAAATAAGAACAAATAAATAAATAAACAAATAAACCACTTTTTTAGTTTGTAATCTGTACTGATATGGGTTGAGTATGCGGGACAAGTTTATAAAAAGTTTTAATCTACTCTTGTCTCACGATGGATGTGTGTTGTTGGAAATTTTCACAAAATAGATCCATTATTCTACACAAGGGGATAGTATTGCTGAGAAAAGTCGTTAAAAGATACGAAAACTGACCTACAGGGTTTCGGTAACTATATTTATCGGAAAAAGTGTTTGTAAATATCTCTCAGCTCAGTGAAACACTGAGGACTACAAACTGGAAGCTAAAAAATAACTTTAAAATTCCTTTAACTGATGCTACTTGTGGGCAAGCGCAAAACCAGAGTTTGATATACTTCTTTATAATTAAACTGACTTGGGCTGTCTGGATTGATTTAACTGAAATTCCTCGGAGTACTTTACAAAATCCGGACTTCGTGTTCCTAGATAACCCGTGCAATCTGGCCAGACCGCTCATTGTGGTTTAAGAGCTCATAGAAAAAAGCAACTATTAAAACACACGCTCCTACGACTAGTATGAGTTCATGATTAAGATCTTACCAACTGTGCTAACCTCGCACACCATTCTACTTTAATGTTGACTCGTTTACTCGTAAACCATTCTTCTTTAATGTTGAGATGAACGGCCACGGGTGGGGTCCAAAAATCTAGGGGTATATTTCTACCTTAAACATTGTAATATGGTACGGATGGCTTGATTTGGAGGCCGATTGAAACCGCGGATTACAGATATGAGTGATAAAGGGAATCTAGAGTTTGTCTGTTTACTCTGAAGGATAAATTATATATTAACGTTTCTCAGCACCAAAATGCATTGATCCTTAGATAACGATTCTGTTTATCAAAAGGGTTTCTTTGTTTTTTAAATTACTTGATCGCTTACTTTGAGTAAAATTGAAAGGAACTGATTTTGTAAAGCAGTAGTTTTGTGTGGATTAACCGTGAAATTCCTCCTTTAAAGAAAGAGAAAAAAGACAGAAATTGAGCCTCAAAACATAACAAAAAGTTGATAAAAAATCTCCTAAAATCTGCCAAAGCGTTGCCTTCTAAATTTCAAATATTGCTTACTAAATTTCAGTGATGTTTTCATACAAACGTTAACTAAAAGTTTAATTTCTTTGTTTTTCTCAAAGAATGTTAAAATACCAGTTAATCAAAATAGAAAATAAAAATATACCGCAAAAACTATGTTCTAATTGTAAATGGTTAGAAGAAATAGTTGTAAACTAACCGCCTTGGACAGCTATCTTCTCAGTTCTAATGACAAGTCAGCTTAAGGCGGGCGGACGAAGCCGGGAGAATCAGGTCCTCCCCCATGATTTTCCAAATGGTAACGGATAAAGGTTGGCCATTTGACATGCATGGAACTTTGGAACAACCTATTACTGTCCAGTACAACAATCAATTTATGGTTAAGAACCTTGCTACCGTAACAGCGTTCATAACATTTCTGATATCTTGGCCGTCGGACGGACTTATGAACTGAACCTTTATATTTTGTTTTGATCGATGTTTAAGGGATTTGGGTTTTGGAATTGACGAAAAGACTTGGCTTTTTGATGGACTGTGAAAGACAAACCTTAAACATGAAAATTGTTAGGTCCTAGCCGTCCTGCTGCTTCCTCTGATAAAACGCAAAACTATTACAATAGACATGTGAGAAAAATTGAGAAGAAATGTCAGTTTTTCTGTTGATCAAAAGATCGCCTCTCAAGGTGAAAATTCCTATTCCTCAAAGACTGCCTTCTTCAAAATTCTCGGACATTTAACCAAAGTGGAGCTTTTCAACCAAATTTGTAACTTACTTAACTAATTATAAATGTCCTTATGAATATTAAAACTCGGAAGTGTAGAAAAGTGAGAAGACTGTTTGTCTGCTTTATCGCACGAAACTTTATCAACTAACTGGTTATTGACACTGTTTGATCAAAACGTGGATAAACATCAATAAGTATTCTGTAGAATTTGTATTATGTTTTTGTGCTTGATATTTGCTGTAAAGTTATAATCTGCTCAAAAAGTTGCTCAGAAGAATGCCAAAAAGGTTAAAATTCGAGCATTTGGTTCAGCATACACGAAGTGCATAGGTTGCGAAAAACAACATGGCGGCTGGATTCAGTGGGGCACTACTGACCGACTTGGACGATTTTATAACTCCTTCGCAAGTACGTGTCTTTAATGGTTAGATTTCCTTCCATTTAGCTAAAATGTTATGTCTTAAAACTAATTATCAATTCTTGTTTTACCAGGAATGTGTAAAACCAGTGAAAATCGAAAAGAAACCAGGACAGGTGTGTGACCTCACTATGCAGCTGTATTCGTGATACCAAATTTTACAGAATAAAATTTAAATCACTGTAATCTGAGAACGATTTGTGTCCGTGAGTTCTTGTAATTCTAAAGCAGTATATACAGGAGTGTTATTTATGCACTGATGACGTAATTTCTTGTTTATTTTCCAAGCAACTGGCAAAAATAAAACTTGAAGATGACGGAAGTTACGTGCAGCTAAATGAGGTAACGATTGGCGGATGGGTTAAGCATTTAAGAAAGCATTATGTTTTGGAAATTTTATTGTGTTTTACTTCATCGTGTATTACTAGTTGTAAATAAAAAAAAATATTTTTTAGTATTTTATCTTAAATTTAATGTCTTGAGTGATGGATCATTCATTTACAACCATACAAGACTGAAAAATCTTGAATAATGGTTGAATTACGCAATGATCAGTTCTGTAGCAGGATATTTAGTGTGAAAATGCTTATAAATGTAAACTAGTGAGACTGGTATGGCTCGAGAGTACATGCATGTATAAATGGTACATCATATAGTATTAAAATGATAAAAGAAATGTTTCCATGATCATGTTTCTCAAGTTATTATTAAATGATAAAAAAATGATAAAATCAAAATTAATAATTGGGAACATTGGAAATCGAAAACTGATCATGACACAGTGAGAAAACTTTGTGACAAATATCCATCAAAATATTTTAGAGAAATTCAACGAGTAATAGCCAGTATTTATGCAAACTATTCCTTTCTGAGGTTACAGTAAGTCATGGCCGTGTGTGATGCCAACGTTAAATTTTTCATTTTAACTGTATCACCAACAGCATCACCTCCTCCCTTCTCATTTTCTGCCTTTTTTTTGTCATTTTGAAGGTTCTTCACAAACAGTCCTTTACTTGATTATATTTTTAAATTCTTGTTGATATATTAACAAATAAAATTACGAGAAGGTAAACTCAAGAGACAAAAGTTGAACTACATGTAGTTAGCACTGTTCAACTAAGCTCCCCATGAGTACTGCTAACTCAAGTCCTGTAATATGTCATAAAAGTAACTATTAACTTTTAGATATTTGATAATGGGATTGTAAACTCACTACATGTATGTGCAGCCATGGCTGATTTTGGTCCTCCTGGTCTGCAGGATGGAGGCAAAACTAAGCTGCAAAGAGCCCAGATAACTTTGAATGACTGTCTGGCCTGCAGGTATGCATTAAAGTATTACTAAAAGTACTTAAAATATATGATTGAGTTAAACAATGCAGTGTGCAGTTTGTGATGTGGAAATATATGATCTGCAGAACTTACAATTATTATGCAAATTTTACTAGAACTGAAATGGACATTCAGGAAAAGTGAAGGACAGTGTACGCAGACCAAATCTGAGTTCAGCAAGCTGGTGGACCAGAGCTTCAGCTTGCCTCCAGTGTGACAATGTCACTGACTGGAGGACTGTACTGTACTGTATTGTCTTGAGATGTAAAAATCACATAAAGTAAAGAGAAAATAATATACATCATCCTGTCTTTAAGTTGTAGATATACATGTATGTGAGAAAGTTTAATTTGAAAGGCTTGGATCAGATTGATATTTGACCTAATATTTATTACTGATTGAATAGTTTCTTATTGTGATCAACAGTGGGTGCATCACGTCGGCAGAAAGTGTTCTAATTACTCAGCAGAGTCAGGGTGAGCTCTACAAAGTCCTGGATAATAATGAAAGGTTAAAACAGGTAATAATTATGTGTATTGCAGCTTGGGAAGGGGGAACTTGGAGAAAGGGGATTGGGTGTATTATAGTTAGGTAACATACATGTTACTATTTCAAACTTTTTTTGTACAATTTTGGTGAGGAGGGGGAGTGAGCAATATTAAACTCACTTCAAGTTCCTAGAAGTTCAACTCTTGTTTTTATATAGTGCATGTATCATTTGGTAATTATAAATGATTTTAAATCTTATCTGCAGGAAGGCAAAGCAGAAGGACTCAAGGTGGTTATTGTTTCTGTCTCACCACAGTCTCGAGCATCACTGGCTTCAAAGTATGACTTGTCTGTGTCACAGGTACAAATTCAAAAGAAATACAGCAGTCAGATTGGCTTCCTCTAGTAGAGAAATACTGCAGTTTGTGTTGATACCCATAGTAACATTGACACAGTCTGTAAAAGTCATAGTAACAATGTCCTGACAGTACTGGTCAGTGATTGTGTAATAATAAATTGTAATTTAGAACAATTGTACAGGGACAGGATCTGTCTGCTGTTATAATGTCATTGACAATGTACATACAGTAGATACTGAATTTTGTTGTAGTGTCACAGTAACAGACTGAAAAGCTTCCACTGATGTTGCAGTTGAATTCATTAAGTGACAACTTTGAAGACCTTACAGTAACTCAGTAAATTTGGACCGTGTCAGTAAAATGATTTTCAAAACATTGCCAGAAATTATGTTTTAAACACAATAGAACTGTGAAATAATATTTAATTTGCTTTTTGATATTTAGACAGCAAAGAAGTTGACCAAATTCTTTAAGGATATTGGTATGTATCAGTACGTTTTATATAATATGCATTTCAATACAAAACAATGCAGTACATGTAATGGAATATTTAGCTTTATTTATAATTTAAGCACATTTTTATCAAATAAGTTACTATGCAGCTTAAACTGGGGTCATGCAACATTAAGGTCATATTATGGGAGAGAGAGAGTCATGTTAGCAAACATTTAATTAAAATTGTATTTATTTTTTTAGCAATTTGGTCCATGTTTTTTGAAAACCAACATTTCTTGTGTACCTTTTGGAGGAGGGGGGGGGGGAGAGGCAGCAAGAAAGAGTCACTCTGTACACTACATGTATATCTTGTGAAAGTGTTGGTTATAATTTGTGAAGTGCCCTAAGTCTTCTTGGTTATCCTGAACTTCTAACTCTTGCAAAATATATATTTAATACCTTAACCCTTTCAGCCCCAGCCAGTTTATCAACATCTATTTTCTCCTTACATTATTAATACAAAATAAGTTATTTGGTGGTGAGAATAAATTAATTGATCACCTACATTGTATAGCAAATGGTCTAATATGAAAAGTGAATTTCTCCCAAACTTCTTTAAAGGAAAGTATGGATACAGTTTGGGATAATTCTGTAACATGCCATATGTCCAGTTTGGGGTTGAAAGGGTTAAATCATTATTATTTATAATAGTTAACTGATATATGTTCTTTTTGAGATTTTCTAAAATGCTTGTTAGACACTGAATGTAAAGTTGCCAATGTCACTCTTGAAAAAGTTCAACTAATGTCATACAATCATGTACATGTACATGTATATTTGATTGTAGTGGACTTTTCAAAATGTTGACCAAGATTACCTCATTTTTTGCCAATTAATACATCTAACTTGAAACCAGTATATCTCTGTTCTGCATTGTCTAAATGTGATATGGCTTACATGTATTGCATCTAAAAGATCACATCAAGTTCCAGATGTGTAACCAGGGGGTAGAGGGGGAATAGAGGGTTCGGGGACCCGTGTGAAAGTGTGTATGCCAGGGTGTGAAATTAAGGGGGAAAAGCTGGCCAACTATATATGAAAATTAGTTTTTTGTCTTTGGGCTGGTAAAATTATTTCAAAATTTAATACAGCTAGCTGACCTGAGAGGGCTAGTTGAAATCCCAGAAGACAAGAGATTTTAGTTTGAATTTTGTTTGCCTTGTGTTTTTGTCTCTGATGCAATCTATGCAACTATTTGGGAATGATCAGTTTTCAGTCAAGTGCTAGCCTTAGAATCATGGTTGCCTTATATTTGTCCTAAAGGTGTGCACTATGTGTTTGACACTACCTTCTCAAGAGATTTCAGTCTTGTTGAAAGGTGAGTGAAATATTGTTACTATTGTTGGGATCTGTTTGTCTTCAATGTGATAATTCTTTAAGCCAGACGAGTCTAACTGCATTTTCAGAGGGAGACATTTTTGTGTTGATGATGCCTGAAAATTTAGAATTTCAACCAACCTCATGGCAAAAAAACATACTTTAGTTGGTCAAACCATACATTTATGATGAGAAGAGCTTCTTTAACTAGTCTGGTATAAATTATGAAGCACAGTCAGTGGTGAGGCAGGCGGTGGTTCAGTTGGATTCAGAATAGGGATAAGGTGTGACGAGGCTCGATCATTTGATTGCACCTTAACTCTTCAATGCCTTGACCAATATATTTGCTCTTTCACACAGTTTAGAGTAATGCGAGTGATACAAAACTTGGGATATTGCTAATGCAGACATAATGTGCTTGTATATAGTACAGCAATAATTGATCAACTGAAAACTTAATATTGTATACATGTTTGAGGACTAAAAATATTCTATGAAAGCAGAATTTATTTTTCAATTCTATGTGTATTGTCATTATCCAGTTAAGGATATTGTAGTAATGGAATTGTTTCTTGCAATTGTGATTTATAAAATAGTAAAGCATTTTTCAAAGAATATGCAACTATGCATTCATAACTATTTCAAGCAACTTTTTTTAAAGAGTTTTTTATGTTCATTTGTTGATTTTTTTTTCTTGTTTTAACAGTCAACGGGAGTTTGTCAGACGATTTAAGAGAAGTCTGGAGGGAGAGAAAGGATGCATGCCCATGCTGGCCTCAGCTTGTCCAGGTGAGTTAGTGAAAGGGGCGAGGGTAGGCTTTGAAAGGGGTGAGGTAGTGAAAAGGGGTGAGGTAGTGAAAAGGGGTGAGGTAGTGAAAAGGGGTGAGGTAGTGAATAGGAGTGAGGTAGTGAAAAGGGGTGAGGTAGTGAAAGGGGTGAGGTGATGCATGGGGTGACTGAGGTAATTAATTGGGCAAAGTAATGAATGGAGTGAGGTTGTGAAAGGGTTGAGGTATGGAAAGGGGTGAGGTAATGAATGGGGTGAGGTAGTGAAAGGGGTGAGGTGATGAATGGGGTGAGGTAATTAATTGGGCGAAGTAATGAATGGAGTGAGGTAGTGAAAGGGGTGAGGTGATGAAAGGGGTGATGTAATGAAAGGGTTGAGGTATGGAAAGGGGTGAGGTAGTGAATGGGGTGAGGTAATGAAAGGGTTGAGGTATATACAATACAATGCAATACAGTACAATACAATCTGATATATATATATATATATATACTTTATTTTTGTTATTAACTCATTGAACATTCAAACCGTTTTGGAGCACTTTTGTTTCCCATACCTTTTCTCATAATTTAAGTTGCCAACCGTTGGCCCCTGTGCAGAGAAACCTGCTCAAACACTGTCTCAGACCTGTCAACCCCTGAGGGTAAAAAATCGTTAGTTTCACCAAAAAAATCGTGAGATTTAAACACTTTCTTGTTTTGGCAATTGGTGTTGATTAAAAACCATTTTAAAGTTCCATTTACTGCCGGTGCTCATTGTTATAACAGCATCTTGCTTTCTTTGAAGATTCCAGTTGCTCATCAGTTGGATGCCGTCTGTAACAATGTGTAGTTGCTTCTGGGTAGGCCAGTTTCAGAAAGTTTGTGCTTTCTCTTCGAATCAAGGTGTGTTTTGTCACAATATAAATTCTGGAGACTGTTTTCTAAAAATCGTGAGATTTCAGGGCTTTGTCGTGAGATTGTGAGAAAGAATCAGAGATCCCACACCAAAATTGTGAGAGTTGGCAGGTCTGCTGTCTTTAGTTAGTGCCTTTACTGTCTAGAACAAAACAAATGATAAATTGTGATATATATATATATTTAGAGGATGGGAGTAGGGAGGGCATTGAGCAGGGTGGGAAGAAGGGAACTGAACATTCATGAGAGAAATAAACTAGAGGACAAACAGATGGCTTCCAAATTTAGTCCCATTGATCTGGTTTCTGGAAGGACTTCCTTTCCAGGATGGGCTTCTTGAGACGTGGTAGATGGATGATCCTATAAATTGCAATCCATCATCTATCAAGACAGACGATGGTCTTACAGTATAGTCATTTCTCTACATGTCTGCTAGTATCAACAAGGGCTCTGGTGACCACAACACCAAGATTCGAGAAATGTGTGGCTTCTTTTAAGTCCTCAATGGTAGCATTTCTAGGGCCAGTTGCATAAAACGTAACATCGGCATTCGGGCGTTCGCTGAATATCACAAGATATTGGACGGAATTTTCTAATGTTTAACATCTGAAGTTAGACTAATGTTTATTAACGTACAACGTTTATCCAACTGGCATCAGGAAACCAGACCGACTGTTTATCGTCTGAGGTACAGATGATGATGAAAGAGCTCTCTAAAATATAGCAGCACTGCAAATTCATAGTTAACTAGTTTTGCAACAATACGTATTTAACACTTTAAAATTGACAATGTGTTTGCTTGGCAGTATTCTGGAAAAGAATATCCAGAATATTGAAGCTTGAGTGTTCGTAAAAGCCTGGTTTTTAAATGTCTGTTTATTCCCAGGTGATCGGCGATTTCACTATTTCGAGAATCCCCGATTGACTGAAATGTTCTTGACATATGAAAACTAGGCTCTCGCACGATCCTGACGTCAAGAAAATCGAAAACACGTCAGAAAAATAGAAAGTGTTCCTGTTTTCCCGATTTAGCCATGACTATTCCAGATGATCGGGGTTAGACAACGAATCGTATTAACATAAGTTGGGGATTATCCTGACATATGAAAACCAGGCTTTAGGCTCAATCCCTTTTCTTGATTGCTCCAGGTAGCAGAATATTCAGATATATATATCTAGAAATATTCTTTTTCTAGAATAAGAATATTCGGAATGCCCCAAACAAACGCACCCAAATAAAGGGTTTATAAGAACCAAAACTAACCAAAGCACCCACCTAGGTTCGTGCAGCACTATACTTACTGAGCTTTGAGTTCTTCTTCTACTTTCAAATGGAGGCTGTATCGAATAAAGTTCTTCCACATTTGTTTTATAGGATGGGTCTGCTACGCTGAAAAGACACACGGCAGCTATATTTTACCATACATTAGGTATGAACAAGCTTAAAGTGTAATAATTTAACTGGTTTAAATAATATTATCAACCATTCCAGAAAGACACATATATATAATTAAACGGAAATGCCTGCATTTCCTTAAGGCTATGTTCAGTAAAAGTTACTAAAGGGTTCAGCAGAGAACTGACGTAGTTTTTGTCTTTATAAGGTGAGTAACATCCAATACATTTTTATAGCTAGTATTCGAAAAGAACAGACTGAACATAATCTTATGAACAAGAAATTAAGTAATACCAATTATGTCATCTGACATGACATAATCTGACACAATCTGACATTTTAGCTTACCATACCTTTGTTAGGCAAATACGTTTTTATATTTTCAATGATATAATATGAACATTGGATGTAATGCTGAAGTAGTAACTTCTAGGTTAGAATTGTACAAATTCTCCCCTCCTTACACCCAAACCTCCCTTGTATGGTTGAATGACGCACCACATCTTTGCACCCTGTTACTTTCTCCACATCCACCCAACTCAGCTTAACCATCCCTCCCCTATGTAGGGTCAAGTGATTCGCTACAGCCTTGCACCCTGTTCACCCACCCCATCAACTCAGCTATGCAACACTACCCCTCCCCCATGTAGGGTCGAGTGATTTGCCACAGCCTTGCACCCTGTTCACCCACCCCACCCCACCCAACTCAGCTATGTGGCACTACCCCTTCCCCATGCAGGGTTGAGTGATTCGCTACAGCCTTGCACCCTGTTCACCCACCCCACCCAACTCAGCTATGCGACACTACTCCTCCCCCATGTAGGGTCGAGTAATTTGCTACAGCCTTGCACCCTGTTTAACCCCACCCCCCACCCACCCAACCCACCCTACACAGTTGTGCCCCTGGTTATACCATATTTTCTTATCATTTCATTTCTTGTTGTTTGCAGTACCACAAAATCACCCCAGCAAATTATGGGTTCCATAGTAAAATATCATTTCTCTTCAAAACTTGGAAAAAGGTAAGATATGCAAGAAATTTGTTGGTGAGATGAGTATTGCAGACTAAAGCTGTACCGAAGAGTTCATCTGGAGCTATATTTTAGTTAGTCACTAAAAAGAA
Organism: Bergia puertoricense; assembly: GCA_026167885.1. Lineage (NCBI taxonomy): Eukaryota > Metazoa > Cnidaria > Anthozoa > Zoantharia > Parazoanthidae > Bergia > Bergia puertoricense. Next base: position 18,136 of record JANSTQ010150888.1, read on the forward strand.
AACATGCTAAACAGATCTTTTGTAAATCTCATGTTGTTTGTAGAATATTTTGTATGTCTGAGGAGGCAGCCACAGGGATCTTGTCTATGGCTGGAAACAGTTCAACAGCGCAACGTGGTGAACCTATGCACTTATGTATACAGGGGTCACGTCAAGGCGCCCCCCCCCCTTCCTCCACACTTTTTTTGCTCATCTCTAAGAAAAATAGACATATACAAAGATAGAGAGAGAGCTTGCATGATTTGTGGTCCTACCTCTTCTGCACTTACCTAAAGAAAGATGGTTTAAAAGTATTATCGATACGCTGTGAAACGAACTGCCGTTAGGTGACAAGTACAAGTCCTGGTAAATTCCTTACCTTGTAACCAAGTTTAGCTGCCAGATATTTTTCTGTTTGCACTCTTTATTCTGTGCAACAATTTTTCTATTTAATATCACAAACTTTCACATTGTTTTAGACGCATTTCTAGTGATTTCAGCATCTTAAATATTCCAAATTTCCCAGGACAGCTTGACCCTACGATTCTCTTGTACCAAGTTATGTTAACCACTTTGATTGAGAGTTTAAACATATTAATACAATAATAATTAATAAAATAATTTCATATCATATATATATTGTTTAATATCACATATACAACTCAGTCTTGCGTTTACTAGTCCGAAGATGGGTAATTCCTGAAAGTAGATGTTGGATCGTCAGAATTACCCAAAGTTACAGGTTTGTTGTATTTCAACATTTTCCTGTACAAAATTTAAATCTGCATCGCATGGTTTTGTTCTAATGGCAGATTGACACAACATTTTTGCTTTCGTGTTGTTATTCAGACCTGACGAGATTTATCACGTGACAATCATGCCTTGTTACGATAAGAAGCTTGAGGCCTCGAGAGAAGATTTTTATAACGACATCTACCGCACGAGAGACGTGGACTGTGTCCTTTCTACTGGTGAGTTGGGTCACAGATCGTTCCAGTGGTCGAAACGTCTATCGCTTTCCTTAGTTAAAGAGGCTCTTTCACCGCTGAGTTTGACTTTTATACTATTTGTCCGAAGAAATTTAAAGAAAACATATTAATCGGCCAAAAAGCTCTTTATTGAATCACGTCTACCCAGGTTTGACGCATTTCAAATCAATTTATATTTTTGTGTTCCGGCCCGGAACATCACTGATAACACGATCCATAAAGTACAAATAAGTACAATCCCACTTATTCTCCAGACAATCCGTACAGTTTATCTGTCGAAAAACTTAGATTGTCATCTGAACAGTGCTTCTTTATAGATTTTAAAGCTTATAACTGAGTTTACTTGTTAATGAACTCTGAGCATGCGCAAAGCCGTGAAAGTGTCCTTTCATTGGGGAAAATAAGCAACGAGTGCCGGATTAACATTTAAGACTTTTAAAATTGAGCTCATCTATTTTGTCCCTTTGTATTCATTCAACATTTCTTTGTTTTTCTCGTTACCTCAAAGTTTGGATCTTTGATCTCATTTTCTCTGTTCGTCATTTTCCTGTTTTGTTTGTTATCCTCAATATCCATGTAGTTTAGACAAATAGTTTGGTAGTTTTAGGGTTGTAACATTCTTCGTTTTTTCACCTGACATGTCTTCACATTTTTCTTAACAGTTCCCTCTCCGCTGTTATTCACAAAACCGTCTAAACTCTTATCTAAAGAGTTTAGAAAACTTGACATTTGTTGCAACCACTTCGTTTTTCTTCTTAACCGGCAGACTTATTAACCCAAAAATGTCTTTTCAGTTTCTTGTTTTTTATAACTGTCTTTCTTCGTTGTCATGCTCAGATACATTTAATTTCGTAAATAACTGGTCCGGCTCTAGGTAGAAACAGTCTTTCAAACTCTTGGAAAAAATTTGTGTTTTCACGACTCAGATTCTGAACGTTCTGCTCATAACCGCTTCTTGTCTGACTATTCTTAATAAGTCTACCTTCAGTGATTAATGTTTGTATCTTTAGAATTTAGTTTACATCTGTATTTCATCATTGCAGCATTATTTGGAGTGTTTTTGAACTTTGTTTTAGATGTCTTAATTCTTAGTGTATGGCCATTGTTGTTGGAATATGTTGAGAGTCCATGAACAGCCGGCATACATTGCTGAATTTCTCACCGAGAAGTTCTCACAAATCGAACTTAAATGCAAAAGACTTGTTGAGCTTGTAAGCACTTCAGTCCTTTGAAGCAAAAGTTTTTTCCACCTTCACACAGATATTTCTGTAAGTTGCGGATTCACTTTACTCAATCGGAAATTTTCAAAACCAAAAAAATTAAACGCGATTTGCATTCCGGCTGTCTATGGGCTTTTGTGTAAGTTTATTAGCAAAGTAGATGGTATTGATTTGTGAATTCTGTTTCTAAAACTACAGTTAACTTTTAACTTTCTTCCTTCAGTATTATAATGTAAATTTGAAAGACGGATGGAAAGATTTTTATTTCTGATGAACGTTCAGGAATGTGCTTCATTTGTCAAAATTCTATTGTCTTATTTTCATATGTGCTTGTGTACCACAGGGGAAGTGGACAAAATGTTTGAAGAAAAAGGTGTCGACTTTAAAAGCGTGGAGTGTTCGGAGCTGGATTCTTTGTGAGTATTACATTCAAAAGATTTGTCGTAAATTGGCAAACTTTTGCTGCAACTCGGTTTCGATTTTCGCATCTAATATTTTCAAACATCTTTATCGTCTTTTCTTTCTATACGCTTTTGCAGACTAGAAGGCCTAAAACGAAACAGTTAAAAGGTTCCTATTGTTTTTCAACTTGGTCAAATAAAAACGATTATAACTATTCTTCGTCAACGTCATCGTCCGCATTTTAACTCACGCAAACGATGTAAATGAATCGCTATGTTGTCAAAGTCTAATGTAATAATATCATAATTGTGATGAAAAACACCTTTAAAACACCCAAGAGAATGATTTTTTACTCTCAATAAATATGATCTGAACTCATATTGATAATAAGAAATAATGACTTTTAAGCAGCACGTTTTTCAATTGTGGGGAAAATAAAGCGGATAAAGGAAAAAAAAACCGTGTACAAAATTAAACCGCATGTACTAAAAACAAAAAAAAAATACTATATTAGCAAAATGAAAGCATAAAATGTAATCTGAAATGTAGCATATGCGTTAAACAATAATCGGGAACATAATCCAACGTCTTGTCTTTGAGTATCGGTTTTGGCCCAACATGCGTACGATACATGTAGTCTCACAAATGAAAAAATTATAGAAACTGAAAACAAGATTCTTTCTGCAATCTACCTATCCAAACTAACTTTATTGTAGTTCCTTGATATTTTTATCATTTACATAATATTCTGTTCTAAAATGAAATGCTCACAATAGATTAGTTTAACTGTTTTATTATACAGTCTACAGTCTAACAAACTATTGAATTCAGTAGCTCAGACCTTCTAAGAATCCTTCAAATGTTCAGGTAGTTTTATGAACGCCTCTCCGCAAAGTAGTTTCTTCGTACGTTTTCCTTCTGTTGCATTGTATAAGAAACCGGCAAAAAGGTTGAAAATAAAAGAAGAAAGAAGGAAAAACAACGAAAGGCGCTTGTAGGCTCTTGGATATACATTAGCCAATAAAATATTGATCCATATTCTTTATTTTCTCCCAGGTGTAACAGCGTTGAGGGAGATCGAGTTCTGGGTCACATAGGGGGTGGGTCGGTAAGTACTTTGGACGTTGATAGCTAGTATACGGCTAGTACCAAGGTAACATCGTCCTCCAGTCATTTTCAAGACATTGATAGCTAGTATACGGTTAATACCAAGGTAACATCGTCCTCCAGTCATTTGCAAGACATTGATAGCTAGTATACGGCTAGTACCAAGGTAACATCATCCTCAAGTCATTTGCAAGACATTGATAGCTAGTATACGGTTAGTACCAAGGTAACATCGTCCTCCAGTCATTTGCAAGACAT